>JBBPBX010043450.1:0-27912 GCA_038048925.1 Garcialebias charrua | reverse complement strand
CATCTCAGCCTCGGGCGAATTTTCAGCGGAGGAACCAGAACTCGAGATCGAGGATCCGGGAGAGCACCTCCCCAGGACACCGATACCTGCGCTCCCTGAAACGGACTTCTCCATCCCGGCCCTGTTCGACCTGTGCCACAGAGCGGCGGACGCGTTGAACATCCCCTGGCCGGAGCCCCCACCTCGCCAACAGGTCACGAGGCTGGCGGGGAACTATTTTTATTCAAAACAACAGGCTGCAACAAGGCAAAGGATGCCCATGTTCCCAGACTTCCTCACGGAACTGACCCGCACCTGGCCTCAGCCACGAGCGCCCATGCTTCTCCCCCTCTCACAATTCCTCGACGTGGAGGGCATGGATCAGGTGGGAATAGCTAATGCACCTCAGATTGAGGACACGCTAGCGTCCCACCTAGCTCCCAGATCATCAGGAACAAAGCCGACTCTCCCCAGCAAAGCTTGCAGAGCCTCAGCGTCGCTTCTCGAGAAGTGCTACAGAGCTCAAGGACTCGCGGCGCGCGCGAATGAACGCGTCAGCGATTGAGGACACGCTAGCGTCCCACCTAGCTCCCAGATCATCAGGAACAAAGCCGACTCTCCCCAGCAAAGCTTGCAGAGCCTCAGCGTCGCTTCTCGAGAAGTGCTACAGAGCTCAAGGACTCGCGGCGCGCGCGATGAACGCGTCAGCGATGATGCAGGCTTACCTCGCAGAAAAACTCCAACAACTGCAGGAAACCTCGGATAAGCAAGCTGCTGCCGAACTACTGGACGAAGCCCGCAGAGCTACAGACTTTGTCCTTCGTATGATGGGTACAGCTGCTGTGGCTCAGGGCAGAGGTATGGCGGAAGTGGTCATCGCGCTCCGCCACCTGTGGATGACGCTGACGGATTTACCAGAGGACAAAAGGTGCCTTTTCTCCACCACTCGATAGAAGCGGAGGGACTTTTTGGCCAGACTTTGGAGCGAATCCAAACCAAGCTGGACCAAAGGCGCAGGCAGGCTGAAGCTCTCAGGGTGGGCATCCCTCGTCGGAGTTTCGCCCCACCCAGAGAGCCCGCTGGAAGCAGACCTGCACAGCCGTGGCACCGCTCGACGACGCGTGCACCACCGCAGAAGCGGACAGCATACGAGGAGGAGCCTCGGCAGAGACCCCCGCCGAACCAACCTCGCTCCGAGCACGCATGGACTAAAAACAGGTTTGTCCCACGCCAAGCGAGCAGGCACAGGGCCTCCTCGGCGAACCGGGACACTCGTCAAAAACGTGCCTGATGAACCAGGTTCACGTTTACATTTTAGACGACCTCCTGCCCACGTGGTAACAGGAGTGTTCGCACCTTGTTCAGACTTTATTTGTAGCAAAGTACAAATGGCTGATAACTATGTTGCATGCACAAACCATGTTCTCCCTGCTGTGAGTGACGTCAAATCATGTATGTCGTTGCACGTAAGCACGAATAAAACTCATAAAACAGCACATCCCTGTTTTATTGGAAAAAAAAACACACCAACACAAATAACGTCAACAGTACGGGCCTCTCTGGCCTGTCGGCCGTCATAAAGCGGGGGCCACATCCCCCTCCCTCACGGCTCATGGGGTGTCAGCCTATTCAATAAGCCCCAGCAGGGTGCCTTTGAACCTGTCTCCAGAAGACAGACCCAGAGGCGTCTGCGAACAGACCCTGCACCTCTCGCTAAGACAGGTGGGAAAGGGCAGTGTCCCAGCCCCCGCTCCGTTAGGAGCAAGGGGTCGGCTAATACACTAACCAGACGACCACGTGACACGTTCGCACCACAGGAGAGCGCGTCGGACGCAAATGTAGAACCACTAGACTGAGGAACAGCTTCTACCCTGAGGCTGTTAGACTCATGAATAAATAAATAATAAGAATAAACACTGCAAAATATCACATCATGCTGATGCTGATCTGTTTTCTTGTTGCTGTGTTCATCTGTGACCATCTGCTCATAAAGACTCATGTTCGTGCTGCTGTTTATAATGATGTTTTTCTCTCCACTACATTAGGGCTTAGTGTATTACTAGTTGATGTTTCTCTTAGTTAATTCTAGATGTTATTACTGTTTTTCTCTTGCATTTGTTGTTGGATGTAACTGGGATCCCGTGTACATAATCTCGTTTTCATCACATGTACCACATGCGGTGCAAATGACAATAAACTCTCTGACTCTGACTCTGATATTGAATCCACGGGAGACTCTTTTTAGAGCTGCTGGCCCAGTTTAACCCAGTCAGAACCGGGTCATAATTTAATTATAATCCCGTCTCTGAGTAGATCAAAACCCCAGGACCAGTCTACATAAATATCTAACAAGTTCACATGAGAAGATGTAAAAAATGGCAGGTTGGCTTTCTTGGACTGTGAGGTCTCAGTTTCTGATAGAGGAAATTTGCAAACTGAGGTGTACCGCAAACCCACCCACACAGACCAGTATTTACAGTTTGACTCCCATCACCCTCTGGAGCACAAGTTAGGAGTCATCAGGACTCTGTACCACAGAGCAGACAGCGTCCCCACTAACTCAGGAGCCAGACAGAAGGAGAAATCACACACAAAACAGGCTCTAGAGCTGTGGTTCTTAACCTTTTTTGAGGTACCGAACCCACCAGTTTCATATGCCCACTCACTGAACCCTTCTTTGGTAATAAATAAAATATGATTTTTTTTTTTCCAAATTCAATTTACTGGTGCACAAAATGAGCCGTGCATCAACAGCACCTTGCTCAAAGAACAAAACCAACACAGTGCATGAACTCACAACAAATTACGGTATTACTTTATTCTGTCCCCATAAGAGTTTCATCCCCCAAAAATATTTTTGTACTATTTTTCTAATTAAAAATAAAATAGGATTTTTTTGAAGAATTTAACTTTTTTTTTTTTTTTTTTTGTATTTTGTCGTTTTGAATACACAAAATATTTTTTGGGGGCCAGAGTAAAGCATTGCTCAAATTACATACCTGCAAATCAGTGTGACTTCTGCTGTTGTTTCTGGGAGACCAGTTGGGATATGCGTGGCTTCACCTTGGCAAGTGCTACTCTTATGTCATCTTCACAGCAAAGTCTGTTCCTTTTCTTCGTTTTTATGGTAAATGATAAATGGAGCTTACTTATATAGCACCTTCCAGCCCCATAGTACCAGCCATCCACCCATTCATACACACATTCATACACCGGTAGCGGTAGTCTGCCATGCAAGGTGCCCGCCAGTCCTACCGGGAGCAACTCTTTATGTCCAGCATCCTTGAAAAGGATTGCTCGCAAAGCTATGTTGTGACAAATGGTATAAAATATTCCAGGGCTTTTTCTTTACCTCGGTGGCAGACGCTCCGCCGAACCCCTGAGACCGACTCATCGAACCCCTGGGGTTCGATCGAACCCAGGTTAAGAACCACTGCTTTAGAGCAATGTGGACATGGGCCTTCCTGAAAGCAGAGAAGAAACCCAAACAGGACTCCAGCCAGCCATCAGGTGAAAAGAAGGAACCCAGACCCAGACCAGTGGTCATTCCGTATGTTGCGGGAGTTTCAGAGACATTGAGACGTTTATTTTCTAAACACAACGTCCCAGTGGCTTTTAAACCCCAAAATACATTACGGCAAAGACTGGTTCATCCCAAAGATCCAGTCCCCCGGCACAAACAGAGTAATATTGTGTATGCTGTTCAGTGTCAGGAGGGCTGTGATCAGTCTTATATCGGGGAAACTAAACAGCCACTGGCCAAAAGGATGGCCCAGCACAGAAGATCAACATCATCAGGTCAGGACTCTGCGGTCTACACTCATCTCCAGGCCAGCGGTCACTCTTTCAGGGATGAAGATGTTCACATCCTTGATAGAGAGGAACGATGGTTTGAGAGAGGAGTAAAGGAGGCCATCTTTGTGAAAAGAAACCGTCCATCATTAAACAGAGGTGGAGGCCTCCGGGTTCAACTGTCCCCCTCTTACAATGCTGTTATTGCTAGTATCACTCAGCCCTCTGTGAATAGCAAACAACCATCAGGGTGCTAACGATCCATCGTTAGGCTGATGGTCCTCCTTGATCATGTGAGCAGCTGGTTTTGTCTGTCAGCAGCAAACTGGTTGATCCACTGTGGGAGGGTGCTATTTATAAGACTGAGCTGAATACAGCAGCTCAGACTGAGGAAGTCTTTCGGACGAAAAACGAAACGTTTCTACAGTTTTTTTTGTATGTCCAGAGGACCAGACTTAACTTTTCTAGATTTCTAAACTAAAACTAATCTTTGCTTTTCAGTTTTGGCCAATGTTTAAACTACCGGTAATGTTGTTGTGCTGCGTGTGTTGTGAATTCCCTTCAACTACCACCACACCCAATTTTAGCTCAGCATCTATAAAACTGACTGAGAGCCATTTTTGTGTGTTGAGGTCGGTTAGCTGTAGCAGCCATCTTGAATGGTGTTGACTAAAAATTAACCAGTTGTTCATTCAATGATTACTTTCTGGGAGTTACATTATAACCTGTTCATATTCTAATCTTGCTAACAGACAGGTAATGCCAAAGTTTTAAGCAAAGACTGCTTAATTTGAGGGGCGGCCGTGGCGTAGTAGTAATGGCAGTTGTCCCCCGATCCGAAGGTTGGTGGTTCGAATCCCGGTTCCCCACACCATGTGTTGTTGTGTCCTTGGGCAAGACACTTAACCCCGAGTTGCTCCCGGTAGGACTGGAAAGCACCTTGCATGGTAGTCTGCCGCTACCGGTGTATGAATGTGTGTAGCATTCAATGTGTGTAGCGCTTTGAGATTTTCACTAATGAAAAGCGCGTTATAAATTGAATTCATTATTATTATTATTATTAATTTGTGTCTGGGATCACTCTCAGATACTACCATACCAATTTTTTTAGGTCCAAATCTGTTCAATTGTTTGAGTTATTGTGTTTTATATTCAAGTTCAGTTGTCTGTCATGGCTATGTTGAACTTCACTGATTCCAAACTAATCAGTTGTCAACATTCACACAATTGGTTTCTAATAGTTTTTATAAAATCCATCATCTGTTTCATCTGTTCATCCAGGTCTCTCTTGTAAATGAGTCCTCATGCCTAAATAAAGGTGGAATGAAAAAATGATTTGCAAATGCAGAGCAGACACATGATAAGGATGACTGAAGACTTTTGCACAACACCGATAAAATATGCAGAGCCTGAGGTTTCTAAGTGATCGGGACTATTGGAATTTATTTATTTGTTGCAGTGGCTTAATTCATTTGTAATAAATGCCAAATAAAAACCCAAATAATGGGGTATTGCCTTTAATTATAACCCATAACTATAAAGAAATTAATAACATGTTTTGTCTGTTGTTTAATGGCAAAAAAAGTGCATTAAAAGATACTTTAAAGAATGCTAAATGAAAATCAATTTAGGGGAACTGTCTCTGTTTGTTACCCAGAATGCATCGCGCCGAGGGAAGATGGAGGAGCCCCGCTGCTGCAGGAGAACAATGTTTGGGCTCTAGATGTCGAAGAGGGCCGCTGAGGGGGAGCTACAGCAGCGGGTCATGGTTCCGCACCGGTAAGACGAACCACCGGCCCGTTAAAGTCCGGGTCGGAGTAGTCGTGCTTAAACCGGGACGAGAACAAAACGGAAGCGCTCTAACGGTACCGCCGGCTAGCTGCTAACGTTAGCCTCCGAGGCTAACGGGAAACGAGCATCATTGTTCTGAGGAGTTCTGTGTGGGCCGTTTGTTTTGGGTCGGAACTTTGTCCCCTCCATCACTTAGAATTACACGGTCGACCGTCCAGAAAGCAAAAAACCGGTAACCCCGAGGAATAAAACGGATTTTGTTTATTTTTAGCCGTAAACTAGCGTGTTGTTCCAAGTCGAAGAGGATCTACTTCGGGTTGATTTAAAAATAGATTTAACTCTGGCGTAAAACACGTTAAACGTAATAAGTGTTTTATTTTTCTTGTGGTGTGGCTGGTTTTGCTCCGACCTTTACAGGATTAAATAAAAAAATTCAGCGCAGATCCTGCCTGCTCTTTTTAATTAGTGGCTGATCGCATCACAAAGACAAATGGTTAGCTTGCTGCTACTTTCACAGCCTCGGTACTTCACAACATCTTTATTGTTTATTAATATATGGGAAGATGTTGCAGTGTCTCCACTGAAAACAACAGAGAAAACTACAGCAGTTTGGATTTTTATTTATTTTTACATAAAAATGTGTAGCTAATACGGTTTCACGTTTCTGTGCACTTTTTGTTACACGTCTCTATTTTTTACATTTTTTAATTCTTTATTCATTTAAAATTTAAAAGAACACAAAAAAAAAACTATTTACAATTCCACGTAAATAGATAAAAAAATCAAACATTACATGAAATGAAAGGAAGCAGTAGAAGATAAAATCTTATTACTGTATATCTGCCCCTTAACAAAATTAATTCAAACAATCAATTCAAACAACAATAATCCACAAAAAATATTACACAATAAATAGCTCATGCCATTCATAAAATTTGAAACAAACCAATTTATATATATTTTTCCAGAAACCTAATTTTATTCATTTTTTTAAACAAAGTCATTGTTTTTGCAACTTTGATATCATTTTCTAAACCATTCCATAGACCTATTCTATAAATTATAGTAGACCTACTCTTTAAACTAGTTCTATGTTGTAGCGTAACAAAAATATCTGTACCCTTAAGATTGTAAGTGCTCTGTCTTTTTACAAAAAGCGTTTGTATATTTGAGGGTACAGTAATGTGAAGTTCTGCGCCTTGTACAATATTAAGAGTATATTGTAGTCAACCAGATCATAAAATTTCAGTAATTTTAATTTGCAAAACAAAACATTTGATGGATGGTAATAATGCTTTCTAGTGATAACCCGTATACAGTAGCTCTTTTCTGTAAAATAAAAATGGGCTTATTTATAGTTTTGCATGCTGTACCCCAAACCTCAACACAATAAATTAAGTGCGGGACTTAAAAACAAGTAAAACGTGAGTAATGTGATTTCTACATGTTTTACATTAGGAAAAACATATTTCAGTTCAGAGAACAGAACCAGAATTACCAAATTAGTTATAACCAAACTCACTTTGCATACGTTTGACCTTTTCTGGGATTTAAAATGAAGATTTGTTTTCCCACAATCTGCCATCTGGCTGATCTGTTCTTATTCACCGGTAATCTTGACATCATCATTTTAGTTTAATTTAGCCAAATGACATATTTTTGTATTTACTTTTTCCCACCAGGCACTACGTAATCTAAACACATTTCAATGAGCAACTCTTCACATTAGTGTTATAAATTCCAAATCAAACTAAAGTTCAGCAAAGCAAAGCACCAAACCTTTTAGGTCCAAACTCGAATAAAAAGGAAATCTCAGGAACGTGGAAGTAAATTTAGTTGAAATGCTAAAAATGTGTTTGTCAGTGGCATGTATAATATTTTAAAACAAGCATCTACTGTTTTCATTGAAAGCCGTTAAAACACCATTTCTTTATGCTGCCGTTGTGCACGTGTACAAACAATCATTCTAATGCTGTTTATGTGCACTCTCCTGGCCTGATAAGCTTGTACAAATGGGATGACGGAGTCACACAACCCAATTAAAAAGATTAACACACCACTTCCGTGCTGCCATTCCTCATCTCATGGCTGACGCCGTGGCCCTTCGGTCCAAAAAACACAGAACACAAACACTGTAATCCACCAGACAGAGTCCGGTTCTTTTGCTTTCACGTGTTCCAGACTGTACCGGTAGACGTTTGTTGACCAACAAACCATCACTTTAATCCGACTAAGCACCTTGGGGTTAAATCAGAGGCCGTGACACTGGTTCCTAAAGTTGAACTGGATCAAAACTGTTGTCTGTTCGTTTTTTCTGTTGTTACAGATTGATTGTAATGCAATATGTTTTTTTTTAATACATTATTCCAGTTTCTAAACATTACCGGCGTCTGTCATTATTTCCTTCCCAGGATGAAACAGATTTCCACCCGATAGTTGTCCTGCCCAGCAGCCTTCAGCATGAGCATCATTCAAGACAAGCTAGGGAATGAATTTCTACTCTCCAACAGAAGCATGGACTCCAACTTTGGAGCCGGGATGATCATGTTCAGCCACCTCCCTCCAGTGACCAGCTTCACCCGGGTGGCCCACACAGTCATGCAGGAACATCCGCCGCCAGATTTGATCCTGAAGAAGGAGCGCGAGTCTCCCGACTGCAGCATGGGCACTCAGGGTGGAGGTCGGGGGCGTCCCGGGGCAGGGGACTACGTTCACACCTTGAGCATAAAACAGGAGAAGCTGTTGGAGCACGATTACCGCCTGCCGCTCTACCCTGGAGGTCTGATGAGCACTGAGCTGGTGGAAGTGTCTGTAGGCGGCAACAACCAAAAACTGCTGGTGCACGACTTCAACATGGGCATGGTAAGTACCGGTGAGAGAACAGGAAGCCAGAGAGGAGGTTTCTCTTGTGTATTTATTAACAGTTGGCTGTTAATTCAATAATTACATATATGGAGGTGCGATACTGATCAGCATTTTGGAAACAGGTTTTTGTTGCTTCTAGCTCTCACAAACATGTCAATTTTAATTATGTAGCACCTTTAAAAACAACAACATTGGTCAAACTGCATCACAAAGAGGTAAAAAAAAAAAACGAACAGGAAAAAACAGCAATGAAGTACGTTAAAAGATCAGACATTAAAAATCCACAAGTATAATAAAAGACTAATAACAAACAAAAACAAGAAAATATCACAGCTTCAAACTTCTAATGAAACAACCCAAACCTGAGTTAAAAGGCAGTGTAAAATAGGATTATTGAGCATGCATCAGGGTGTAAAAAAGTGAGTTTTCTTCTAACAAATTAACTTTTCTTTTAGCAAAGTGACGGCAATTTAGAACAACTTTCATAAGCATAAGATAAGACAAATGCTGGGATCTCAGATAACGCTGCCTCCTTGTAAGGTGGTCTTCCACATAAACTAAATAAAAGTTTTATATCGTGATGAATACCGTATTTTCCGGCCTATAAGTCAGTTTTTCAAAACTAATTTTCATGTCCTGCGACTTATGGGGCGAAGTGACATATTTATGGATTTTTTTCCATATTTTTAGACCAATTTTTGGCTGAGATATGACCGTTTCCATTCATTCTGACGAAAAAAATGGAGCAGTACCACTTTCGCCCGCTAGGGTCCACCGACCGTTCCCAGCTCATGTGTCCGACAGAAGCCTCCTCTGCTCGGACTCACTCTGCCGCAGCTCGGCCTCCTGCTCTCTGGAGCTCTGAACTACTGTTACCTTGTTAGTAAAATAGCTCATGAACCACAAGACAGATTTTGATGACACTTACAGAAAGTACTCACTGGATGGACATTTACAACAAATTAGCAGTTTGAGCGAAAATTCGATTTATTTACAATTTATTTTCGCAGCGCGCGACCGTTTGGAAGACGTCAAACCGAAACAATTTAAATCCAGCTGATTTGACCATTACGTGAATTTATTAAGGAACGGTTAAGCTAAGACACATCTTTGCTATAATTTTCAGCAAACAAATAATTGTTTTTACCGTGTTAATCTTGTTAAAGGTTCAGTATGCAGTTTCTGTAGAACTGCAGCACTTAGAAATATTTTCAACAGGCAAAGCATTCTGATCCCTCCCCCTCAGAGCCATATGTGGCTCTGCCCCCTTGTGGTCTGTTGAATTTCAAATTCAAGCTCTGTTTTTATTGGCTGATTCAAATTCAAGCTCTGTTTTTATTGGCTGGTTACAAACTCTGTTTTTATTGGCTGGAAAATGGCGGGTCACCTTTTCTTTTTAGAAATGCTTATTTACCACCTGGAGAAGCAAGGGGACAATATTTTTTTTTATTTTTTTTCAGAGATTACCTGGCTAACATCAGTCTGTCAGGAGGTAGTGACAGAGTGAAGAAATATGTTCATAAAAAAAGCTACATACTGAAGCTTTAAAGTCTTTCCGTGCACACTCCTGTAGCCGCCATATGCAGCAGGGCGGTGACGCGTAACATACGCGACGCTTCAGCGGTGACGCATAATAGATGCGACGTATACGGAGGTGCGACACGTTTATGGATTTTTCCAATTTATTGGACAAATTGGACTAAAGCGACTTATGGGGCGGAAATTACGGTAGTTTAAAACTGTTTGTTATGTTAGAAAGAAACCGTGCTTTTAAGTTTTAAAAGTTGATCTTTGAGACGGCTCAAGTTGCTCAAAGGCTTAAAATTAGTCCAAAATAAAGATGCCAGACGCTCCTGCTGTATTATTTATACAAAATAATAAAAAATACAATAAAAATGTCTCATTGACTTTTCCCCTTCAGGCTCTTGATGCAGTCATTCATGACGGTTTTTCTTTGTTTTAAAGAATCTTCCATTTAGAAACGCTTCAGGTTGTTTTGTTGCTGCTCCATGTGTAGAAGCTTGTGTGAAACTAGTTATGAGACAAAAATCTCCCGACCACTTGAGATGCAGAGTAGTTTCTGTGGCTGGGTGACGTCATCCAGCCTCAGAGTGAATGAAAACGTCTCGGTGAGGACGCAGCTGTCCCGTTTGAGCTCGCGCTCCATTTCAGACTTCTTTTGTACTTGTTCAAATAGAAATAAACACGTCCACACTCCTTACAAAAGCACGCCAACGGAGGTCAGCAGGGCTGAATCTTGAACAGATCCAAACGTCCTCACAGCCATCAACTCTTCCTATTTAGATGTGTTATAGTTCTGGAAACACAGACACTTTTATTTGATTCATTGTTTTATGATTTTGTTTTTAAAATGTAATAAAAACAGCTTAAAGTTTTGTTATATAACAAAAGACGTTGCTTTTCTCCACATAGATGCCAATTCCTGTGTTTTTGAGTGAACTTTCTTTAAACGCAGTGTCCAACTGCTCTGGTCAGACCTGAAACTTTTTTTTTCCCCGAGTTGCCTCTTCCCTGTTTTCACTCCAAACATTTGGTTGATTTTAAGATTGACAGGTGCAGACACATTTGTGCCGTCATAGCAGGAGGTTTGTGAGCAGAAAATTAAATCCTATGATTTTTCTTTTGAATTAATACTCTTGTTTGAGTAAAAGTTATTAAAGACTTATTTTAAATATGACATTAAATTTGTGATGTGTGTAGGAGCCGCTAACACAGACTTGTTTTTATGATAATTTTCAACAGCAGACTTTTTTTAACACCAAATCGAGGGATTTCCTCGTTATGTCTCGCTCTCACGGCTCTCTCCGTCTCCCTTTGTCATCCCGCAGCTGTCAAGTCAGTTAGAAAAAGAAGCCACCGGGAGGAAAGGTCGCAGGTCACACAGTGATGGACAGGGGGGTAAACCGAGGAAGAAGAGAAGTGAGGCTAAGGTTTGTTTTGAGTCTATGAATTTTTTATTTTATTTTAAACTTTTCTATAAGGATGGATAGATACATACTTTAATGAGCCCACCCTGGGAAGTTCTTCTGTTGAAGCAACAGAGTCCCAGAGTCAGAGTTGCTTTATTGAGGCTAGCCTGTTAAATAAAGGTTGAATGAATGAAAATTTGTCATACATGTGGTACGTGCAGTAGAACGAAATTGTGTACACAGGGTCCCAGTTAGATCCAACAAAAGTATAAAATGTAAAATAAAAACAGTAATAAGATCTAAGATTTAAACTATGAAAAGCATTAGCTGAAAATATGCTAAGCACTAATAGTACAAAAACATTACGCCAAACAGCAGCACAAACATGAGTCTGAGCAGATGAGCATGAATGAACACAGCAACATGAAACAGATCAGCAGCAACATGAACAGATCAGCAGCAACATGAAACAGATCAGCAGCAACATGAAACAGATCAGCAGCAACATGAAACAGATCAGCAGCAACATGAAACAGATCAGCAGCAACATGAAACAGATCAGCAGCAACATGAAACAGATCAGCAGCAACATGAAACAGATCAGCAGCAACATGAAACAGATCAGCAGCAACATGAAACAGATCAGCAGCAACATGAAACAGATCAGCAGCAACATGAAACAGATCAGCAGCAACATGAAACAGATCAGCAGCAACATGAAACAGATCAGCAGCAACATGAAACAGATCAGCAGCAACATGAAACAGATCAGCAGCAACATGAAACAGATCAGCAGCAACATGAAACAGATCAGCAGCAACATGAAACAGATCAGCAGCAACATGAAACAGATCAGCAGCAACATGAAACAGATCAGCAGCAACATGAAACAGATCAGCAGCAACATGAAACAGATCAGCAGCAACATGAAACAGATCAGCAGCAACATGAAACAGATCAGCAGCAACATGAAACAGATCAGCAGCAACATGAAACAGATCAGCAGCAACATGAAACAGATCAGCAGCAACATGAAACAGATCAGCAGCAACATGAAACAGATCAGCAGCAACATGAAACAGATCAGCAGCAACATGAAACAGATCAGCAGCAACATGAAACAGATCAGCAGCAACATGAAACAGATCAGCAGCAACATGAAACAGATCAGCAGCAACATGAAACAGATCAGCAGCAACATGAAACAGATCAGCAGCAACATGAAACAGATCAGCAGCAACATGAAACAGATCAGCAGCAACATGAAACAGATCAGCAGCAACATGAAACAGATCAGCAGCAACATGAAACAGATCAGCAGCAACATGAAACAGATCAGCAGCAACATGAAACAGATCAGCAGCAACATGAAACAGATCAGCAGCAACATGAAACAGATCAGCAGCAACATGAAACAGATCAGCAGCAACATGAAACAGATCAGCAGCAACATGAAACAGATCAGCAGCAACATGAAACAGATCAGCAGCAACATGAAACAGATCAGCAGCAACATGAAACAGATCAGCAGCAACATGAAACAGATCAGCAGCAACATGAAACAGATCAGCAGCAACATGAAACAGATCAGCAGCAACATGAAACAGATCAGCAGCAACATGAAACAGATCAGCAGCAACATGAAACAGATCAGCAGCAACATGAAACAGATCAGCAGCAACATGAAACAGATCAGCAGCAACATGAAACAGATCAGCAGCAACATGAAACAGATCAGCAGCAACATGAAACAGATCAGCAGCAACATGAAACAGATCAGCAGCAACATGAAACAGATCAGCAGCAACATGAAACAGATCAGCAGCAACATGAAACAGATCAGCAGCAACATGAAACAGATCAGCAGCAACATGAAACAGATCAGCAGCAACATGAAACAGATCAGCAGCAACATGAAACAGATCAGCAGCAACATGAAACAGATCAGCAGCAACATGAAACAGATCAGCAGCAACATGAAACAGATCAGCAGCAACATGAAACAGATCAGCAGCAACATGAAACAGATCAGCAGCAACATGAAACAGATCAGCAGCAACATGAAACAGATCAGCAGCAACATGAAACAGATCAGCAGCAACATGAAACAGATCAGCAGCAACATGAAACAGATCAGCAGCAACATGAAACAGATCAGCAGCAACATGAAACAGATCAGCAGCAACATGAAACAGATCAGCAGCAACATGAAACAGATCAGCAGCAACATGAAACAGATCAGCAGCAACATGAAACAGATCAGCAGCAACATGAAACAGATCAGCAGCAACATGAAACAGATCAGCAGCAACATGAAACAGATCAGCAGCAACATGAAACAGATCAGCAGCAACATGAAACAGATCAGCAGCAACATGAAACAGATCAGCAGCAACATGAAACAGATCAGCAGCAACATGAAACAGATCAGCAGCAACATGAAACAGATCAGCAGCAACATGAAACAGATCAGCAGCAACATGAAACAGATCAGCAGCAACATGAAACAGATCAGCAGCAACATGAAACAGATCAGCAGCAACATGAAACAGATCAGCAGCAACATGAAACAGATCAGCAGCAACATGAAACAGATCAGCAGCAACATGAAACAGATCAGCAGCAACATGAAACAGATCAGCAGCAACATGAAACAGATCAGCAGCAACATGAAACAGATCAGCAGCAACATGAAACAGATCAGCAGCAACATGAAACAGATCAGCAGCAACATGAAACAGATCAGCAGCAACATGAAACAGATCAGCAGCAACATGAAACAGATCAGCAGCAACATGAAACAGATCAGCAGCAACATGAAACAGATCAGCAGCAACATGAAACAGATCAGCAGCAACATGAAACAGATCAGCAGCAACATGAAACAGATCAGCAGCAACATGAAACAGATCAGCAGCAACATGAAACAGATCAGCAGCAACATGAAACAGATCAGCAGCAACATGAAACAGATCAGCAGCAACATGAAACAGATCAGCAGCAACATGAAACAGATCAGCAGCAACATGAAACAGATCAGCAGCAACATGAAACAGATCAGCAGCAACATGAAACAGATCAGCAGCAACATGAAACAGATCAGCAGCAACATGAAACAGATCAGCAGCAACATGAAACAGATCAGCAGCAACATGAAACAGATCAGCAGCAACATGAAACAGATCAGCAGCAACATGAAACAGATCAGCAGCAACATGAAACAGATCAGCAGCAACATGAAACAGATCAGCAGCAACATGAAACAGATCAGCAGCAACATGAAACAGATCAGCAGCAACATGAAACAGATCAGCAGCAACATGAAACAGATCAGCAGCAACATGAAACAGATCAGCAGCAACATGAAACAGATCAGCAGCAACATGAAACAGATCAGCAGCAACATGAAACAGATCAGCAGCAACATGAAACAGATCAGCAGCAACATGAAACAGATCAGCAGCAACATGAAACAGATCAGCAGCAACATGAAACAGATCAGCAGCAACATGAAACAGATCAGCAGCAACATGATGTGATTTTCACAGTGATTATCCTGGTTAGAGATTCATGAGTCTAACAGCCTCAGGGTAGAAGCTGTTCCTCAGTCTAGTGGTTCTACACTTAATGCTCCTCAACCTCCTTCCTGAGGGGAGTGGGGCAAAAAGTGTGTGTGCTGGGTGAGTGTGGTCCTTCATGATGCAGGTGGCTCTCTTCCTGCATCTGGAGGTGTAGATGTCTGTGATGGTGGGGAGGCTGACTCCAACATCTTCTGTGCAGCCTTCACCACTCTGCAAAGCTTTTCTTTCTGAAAACTTTGCAAAAACAAAAACGCAATAACAAATTGATACAGTGATAATCGAGACAAGTTAACCGTACAGATAAAAATTCTGCAAATATAAACTAAAACCTCATATGAGACTTAAAATGAAATGCTACCTTTGTACGTGTCAACGGCTACGCATTACCAGCTATGAATGCAGTTTCGATTAAAAATAAATGTTTGGCTTTTTTTTTAGACAAAACTGAACGTTGAATTAATTTTGTACTGGTAGAAGTTGTGCTCTATTGTCGTTAGCATACTAGATGCTTAGATTTTCTGCGAAAACTAGAAAAGCTACACGTCTTGAACTTTTAAGTACAAACCGGATTCCAAAAAAGTTGGGACACTAAACAAATTGTGAATAAAAACTGAATGCAATGATGTGGAGGTGCCATATTTTATTCAGAATAGAACACAAATCACAGATCAAAAGTTTAAACTGAGAGAATGTATCATTTTAAGGGAAAAATATGTTGTTTCAAAATTTCATGGCGTCAACAAATCCCAAAAAAGTTGGGACAAGTCCATTTTTACCACTGTGTGGCATCCCCCCTTCTTCTTACAACACTCAACAGACGTCTGGGGACAGAGGAGACCAGTTTCTCAAGTTTAGAAATAGGAATGCTCTACATTCATGTCTAATACAGGCCTCTAACTGTTCAATCGTCTTGGGCCTTCTTTGTTGCACCTTCCTCTTTATGATGCACCAAATGTTCTCTATAGGTGAAAGATCTGGACTGCAGGCTGGACATTTCAGTACCGGATCCTTCTCCTACGTAGCCATGATGTTGTGATTGCTGCAGAATGTGGTCTGGCATTATCTTGTTGAAAAATGCAGGGTCTTCCCTGAAAGAGATGACGTCTAGATGGAGCATATGTTGTTCTAGAACCTGAACATAGTTCTCTGCATTAATGGTGCCTTTCCAGACATGCAAGCTGCCCATGCCACAAGCGCTCATGCAACCCCATACCATCAGTGATGCAGGCTTCTGAACGGAGCGTTGATAACAACTTGGGCTATCCTTGTCCTCTCTGGTCCGGATGACATGGCGTCCCAGTGTTCCATAAAGAACTTCAAATCGTGACTCATCTGACCACAGAACAGTCTTCCATTTTGCCACACTCCATTTTAAATGACCCCTGGCCCAGTGCAAACGTCTGAGCTTGTGGAGCTTGTTTAGAAATGGCTTCCTCTTTGCACTGTAGAGTTTCAGCTGGCAACGGCGGATGGCACGGTGGATTGTGTTCACTGACAATGCTTTCTGGAAGTATTCCTGAGCCCATTCTGTTATTTCCTTGACAGTGGCATTCCTGTTTGAGGTGCAGTGACGTTTAAGGGCCCGGAGATCACGAGCATCCAGTAGAGTTTTACGGCCTTGACCCTTACGCACAGCGATTGTTCCAGATTCTCTGAATCTTTTGATGATGTTATGCACGGTTGATGATGATAACTTAAAAGTCTTTGCTATTTTACGCTGGGTAACACCATTCTGGTATTGCTGCACTATCTTTCTGCGCAACAATGGTGGAATTGGTGATCCTCTTACCATCTTGGCTTCTGAGAGACACTAGCCGTGTTTCCATCAAGGTTTCTAGCTGCGCATTTTGAAGTATCGCAGCAGAAAAGCTTAATGGAAACGGCAAAATCCGTATTTACTTCCTCAAATTCGCCAAAAAGTTTATACGCTCGCTTGAGGTGGTTTTTGGGATCTTCGAAAATGAGCAGATGCGCAAAACGACAGATGGAAACAGATTTTCCGACTCAGTTCTGCCGTAGCGAACATTCACGTCACGTGACGTTCAGCTGTTTCCGCTCCGGACAACATGTAACATCGCTAAAACTAGTTGGCATGACAGAATAAATACAACTTGCCCGATAGCAACACGTACCTGAAATATTCTCTCCATTTTGACGAGATGTGTGGCCGGGTTCTGTTTTCAACCGCTACTTCCTGTTTACTGTAGACATGCGCAACGCTGACGTCTGACGTAATGACGCTGTGCGTGGCTTGGTAGATGCGCTACAAGCCAGTAGATGGAAACACTTCTGCTTCGCATTAATTTGTATTTACATATTTGCGAGATTTCAAAAATTAGCTCAAAATTCGAAATGAAAATGGATGGAAACACGGTTACTGACACTCTGAGAAGCTCTTTTTATACCCAATCATGTTGTCAATTGACCTAATTAGTGTTAATTGGTCTTCCAGCTGTTCGTTATATGCTCAATTTCCTTTTTCCAGCCACTTATTGCTACTTGTCCCAACTTTTTTGGGATTTGTTGACACTGTGAAATTTTGAATCAACATATTTTTCCTTTAAAATGTTACATTTACTCAGATTAAACTTTTGATCTGTCATCTATGTTCTATTACGAATAAAATATTGACATTTGCCATCTCCACATCATTGGATTCAGTTTTTATTCACAATTTGTTTAGTGTCCCAACTTTTTTGGAATCCGGTTTGTAATTGGAATCTGTAGATATTTAGATATTTATAAGCATTTTAGCAGGTTCTGACAGTTTTTAATTTTAATTGTTTAATTTTTATGAAGCAGGTTGATACGACTGATGCAGACTTCTCTGTTCTGCAGCAGTCGGTGATGCTGGATGCAGATGGAGGCAGCACGTCTCCAGGAAACAAGCCTCACGTCTGCGAACACTGCTCTGCGTCGTTCAGAAGCTCCTATCACCTTCGCAGACACGTCCTCATTCACACAGGTGCGCAGCTGTCACCTTCTTCACTGCTCATCAGTTACTTTCACTCGGACAATCAGCTGATTTGTTTTCCTTTCAGCAGTTTGAGAGTTAATTTTTTCTACAATGATTCCACGTAGAGTTTTGTGACTGGCAGGGATAAACTCCTGTAGTCCTTGTATTATAACTGCAGGTCTAGTCTCAGGTTTTTCTGGATATTTTCTTATTTCCTTAAGACTTGACTTGCTTTTCATCTCCTTACACTTCTTTTTTTTTGTCCACCACTCATCCACCTCCTTCTTTTTTTAAGCATGCACAGTTCAAAACTGGACAAAAAATATGTAAAAAAATAAATAAATCGCACTCAAGTTCGAATAAAATCTTTGAGAGTTGAAAACTTTTACCGTAATCAAAACTACTTCAAACGATTCCAAGTCTGATCTAAGCAGCACTTAAAGAAATTGTGAGCAGCTGAAGCTTTTGTACAGTACTGAATGTTTTCATTTGAGTCTGATCCTGTTCTGCAGTCAGACTACTGCTTTCAGATTAAAACCAGGGCTTAATTTGAGCCGGATCCTGCCGGAAGAGGGTTCGGGACATGGTGTGTTCCGGTAACCGTTTGCTTGGATCCGGTAACTCTCAGGCTTACTAATAATAAAGTTATTAACAAATTTGACTGCCTTGAACGAATAAAACCTATGTTTGATATTTAATCTCAAAATAATTACATAAACACTAATTTTAAACACAACAGCCACTAACGAGCTTCCTAACATCACATAAGAGCTGAGCTGCCCCTTCAAGTGAGAATTTCTGCTTCTACCCTTAAAGAAATCTCCACCCCTAAAAGTTCAGTCATGGGCAATTTAATTCAAAACACAAACATATAATTAAACAGCACAACTAAATTGCAGATCCATTTTACATTTTAAGTGGGTTATTAATAAAAATGTTATTATTTATTAAAAATATAATGAGAAAAAGTTTGATGGGTAATCAAGTTACGTACATCACATATCAGAACAACGGCACCAAGTTGTCAAAATAGTGATCAAAATATTGAAAATATAGTCCCAATTTACTTTCGTGAAAAATAATAGTACAGTACTGTATTCTCATTGTACAACTAAACAGTCGAAAATTGAAGCACCTGAAGGCAGCGGCAATGGAGATAGTACTGGATCAGGTGCAAGTGGTGGGGGTGAGTACCGGTACTGAGCTAACCAGGCTGTCGTACCTGGGCAGGAGCCCACAGGCTGCCACCATGAACATCCTGAGGAGCAGCAAGGATGGTGGGCATCTAGGATGCTTGAGATAAACAGAGCGTGCTCTGTTCACACAAGGAAAGAGCTGGTGGTCAGGTTTCTTCTTGTTGCTCTCTAAAACACCAGAATGTGGAATATGGCATCTACCCGGTACTTAAAGTTTTCTGTGGGAGAACCCCCAGATGGCCCCCTGCTATTTGCATGCCGGCATCGTTTGGTTTATAAGTTAAGTGGGAGACCCCGGGGGGTCATTGTGTGTGGTCCCTGGTGGGGTTCGTCCGGTTCTTCCCCTTGGTCGGATCTGGGGAGTGGACGAGTGGCTCGTCCTGTTCGGGTGGTCCTGGGGACTCTGGGCTCGGGGTCCTTCCTGGGGTCTTGGGCTTTGATCGCCCTTTCGTCTGTCTCGGGCTTTGGGGGGACAGATCTCTGATGCTTCACAATCGCTACTAAATGTTCTATTGGAGGAACCTTATTCACTTATGCATGCTCACAACCACACACAAATGGATGTAGGGATGTATATGTAGATATATGTAGATGGGTATATAAATGAATATAAATATATATGTATATATACTGTCTATATATTTGTAGGTATGGGTATGTTTATATATAGAAATCTAATGCAAGGTCATGAATATTATCAGTCTTTATGCTTGTATGTTTCGTTGCTGTGTTCTGTCATGTGCTTTGCAGGATTGTGGACGGAGGTTTGGTGTGTTCGCCTTGTGCTCTTTTTGTGGATAATTGTTGTTTTGTTGTCTCACTTTCTCTTTTCTTTCTTTCTCTCTATTAAAAAAAAAAAAATACATATTGGAGTGAGAGGATGGCTATAAGGTGTGAAGGGAGGCCATCTATAAATGAAAAAAAAAAAAAAAAGTTTTCTGTGAGAGAACCCCCAGATGGCCCCCTGCTATTTGCATGCCGGCATCGTTTGGTTTATAAGTTAAGCACTGTTTAAAACAAACACATTTAGTCATTAAGGAGTGTTTAAGTTTGATGTTTGGTTACTTTTATCATCAGGTAACGTGTTTCTGAGCCCAAGTACGGGTCATTAACTTGCACCCAGGCTCAACTTCTCATCAGTGTCGCTGTATTCCAGTAGTACTTGGTCCAAGTTCGTCCCTATCACCTTTTATTTATTCATTTATTTTTTAAATAGATTAATAGTTTCTTGGTTTAATCTCTTATTTCCCAGGTGTGAGGATGTTTAGCTGTTATATGGTAATTGTGCTGTCAAAAATTCGGTTCAGTGATCTAGAAAATTGACTTTGAAGAACGGATATAACTGAGGTCATGCACTATTGGCCACATTAAGAGAGGTTTGCAGTCTCTGTTTTATTTTATTTTTTAACTTTACTAATATTATATAAAACTAGTTTTAAAGCTTTAGAACAAGTTACAATTTGAAAAAGTTTTCTTAAGTTCAGAAAAGCTGACTGTGACAAAACAAAAGTTAAACCTAACACGCTGCTGCTCGTCAGGCCTGATCTGCACAAACCGTGAACATGTGGCCGTGGTTTCATTAGTCTCCTGTGTTTTTGTTTCAGGTGAAAGACCCTTCAGGTGCAGTCAGTGCAACATGAGCTTCATTCAGAAATACCTTCTCCAGCGGCACGAGAAAATCCACAGCGGTCAGCGATTCCCAACAACCATTTTATGTCCGAGTCTTTATTTTTTAAGCAGCAGGAGATGATTAACCTCAAATTGTGCTGCTTTTGTGCGACAGGAGAGAAGCCGTTCAGCTGTGATCAGTGTAACATGCGGTTCATTCAGAAGTACCACATGGAGAGACACAAGAGGACGCACAGCGGCGAGAAGCCATACAGATGTGAGACCTGCCAACAGGTTTGTGAATCCAACAAATCCTCGTCTCCAGTGGGTATTTAACGTTTTAATGTTGTGTACTTTTATGGTGTGTGCCCACTTTAGTATTTTTCGCGGACAGATCGACTTCTTAAGCACAAGAGAAGCTGTGGAGAAGCCATAAAGAAGGGTCTGGATCCTGGGATGGACCTGGGTTGTGTAGACATAGGACAAGGCAGCTATGAAATCACTCAGGGAAACATTGGGAGTACTGGGAGGAAGAAAGGAAAGACCAAAAATTCTTCAGAGGGAGAGGAGCGCAAGAAAAAGAAGGGAAATGGAGGGCTAGTGAGCAAGTCGCACATGCACAGAGATCCATCTGGAGGCTACAGCGTCCATGAGTACTCTGTGGAGAATCCAAATGTGTCTTCCTCTACTGAGCCTGGCCTCTGCATGCAGCAGGGCCACCAAGCTCCAAAGCCGGCCTTCAAGAAGGCCAACCATAAAAGCCTGGATAAAGTGGGTCAGGGAACATCCAAGTCTGGATTGTTGGAGCAGGAAAGTCTCGACCTCATGCAGAACAACGAGGCTAAAGTAGAGTCCACCAGCAGCAACTACGACGATGCCATGCAGTTTCTAAAGAAGCGCCGCTATCTTCAGGTGGCAAACAACGCAAACGCCTCTGGCCCCGCAGCTCCTGGAGGAGCCAGCAGTGAGTACGATGTCAGCGTTAACATGTCCTTGCAGCCTTCAGACCTTCAGGGTTCAGCTTCAAACGTGATGGACGCCGACGTTCCTCTCAGTTTCGACAAGTCGGGGATCCCCGACGAAGTGCTGCAGAGCCTCCTGGAACACTACGCCCAGAAACCCGACAGCCTGCACCACGACCTTCACTTCGACCTCAGCGATCAGCACCTTGAGCTGAACCCCACCTCAGCCGACGCCCCCAGCCCGTCAGGAGACAGGATGCACGAATACTCCCGCTTCCTGCTGCAGGCGTTGGAGCGCACCAGCCACAGTGCCACCTTCCCCCTCGGCCCTGGACTGCCCCCCTCGGGACCCTTCACCAATTCCCACCTGGGGAACCTCCTGTATGCTGACAAGAACATCTACACCACATCTCCCCTGGACTGTTTTGGTCAGTCTGTGGCCTCGTCTGTGCCAAAGTCTCACTTTGCGATGCTGACGGGCTCCTCCCCTCAGCACAGCTTCAGTCTGAGCACCCTGGAGGCCCCCACGCACCAGCAGCTCACCCCGTCTCAGGAGCTCACCGAGCAGATGGACAAGCGGCACTCCTCCACTCCCCCATCGTCCTACCAGATAAGCCCCTCTGACCTGAGCCTCCAGAAGGACCAGCCGTCGGTGAAGACCGGCACAGAGACAATCTACCCTCTGGCCTCCTCGCAGGATCTGGACTCCTCTAAGCCTTCCTACCACATTGAAAACTTCGCCCAGGCCTTTGGCTCCCAGTTTAAGTCAGATGGCCACGGCTTGTCGTACGGCACTGACTCTGGCGGGGAGGTGGAGCACAGGATAAGGACGCCTGTGTCTGATTTCTCAGGGTTTAGCAGTTTGTTGTCTGACGTTAATGAGCCAGGAAGTACCGGTCCCAAAACACCAACAAGCCAAAGCTACAGATGAAAAGCCTGAGAGGGAGAAGGGTCTATCATCAAAAGTTTGTGTTCTTATTTCAATTTCTCCGTGCTACTATTTTATTAATATTACAGGTAGTCCTCAACTTACGACGTTTCAGACTTAAGAATGCGCATAAAAAAATATTTTATTTTTTAGTTTTTAGTTTTTTATAATTAATAAATAAATGTACAGTACTGTACAGTTACCAAGCACTTAGCCTATCCCAACATAGTTAATGAGTCAGTTGAATTGTCTCCCTCCTCCCTAGCAGGCTTCATTCACATAAAGGGAGACAATTCAACTCACTCCTTCATCTTTAAAAACTGTGTTAGGATAGGCTAAGTGCTTGGTGACTGTACAGTACTGTACATCTATTTATTTATTTATTTTAATTTTTTTTTTTTTTTGGTATGTGATCCTACTTACGAATTTTCGACTTACGAACGGCCCGTAGGTACGGAACTCGCTCGTAAGTCAGGGACTACCTGTATTAGTAATTTTATTTTTAAGTGACATCTATGTTTTAAGTCTGTCTTTCTTCCCACCCTTCTTCCTACAATAAGCCTGCGAGGCGTTCTGCAAATGCAATTTTTTAAAACTGTTTTTTAAGGTCGTGTTCGTGACACAAACGTAGTTATCGTGAACTGAAAGTACCTTTTGCGTGGGTGTCGGGGGTGGGCGTTACAAAAATATTTGTAACAGGTATTACTCAGGAAAAAGTGATGAAAAGAGGAGCTCACTGTGGGCAGTGAGCACTCTTTCAGAAGTGCAAGTTTGCAACTTCAAAGAGGATTTTTCTTAATGTTTTCTTACTTGTCGAGTGAGTGGGACATAAAGAAACTGCTGCCAGCTCATTCGAACACTGAAATGAAAACCCTTTTTACTTGGCGATATAGAGATTATGGTACTTTCATGTCAATGTGAAACTCTTTTTCTTCAACAAGGGCCATATAGATG
This sequence comes from Garcialebias charrua, assembly GCA_038048925.1. Taxonomy (NCBI): domain Eukaryota; kingdom Metazoa; phylum Chordata; class Actinopteri; order Cyprinodontiformes; family Rivulidae; genus Garcialebias; species Garcialebias charrua. Next base: position 4,370 of record JBBPBX010043450.1, on the reverse strand, counting down.
AATATCTATATATATTTATTAGAATATCTATGATGTAAAGTAACAGTTTTAATCGTTGCTGTTCGAAGTAGGGGTGCACCAACACCACATATTTTAAACCAAATGCGTGCATTTGAATACTTTCCGATACGGAGTACCGGTACTATTAAATTCCATTACACTTCTTACAGTTAGTCTTAAAACCTCTAACTGAAAGTTTGATTTGTTCCAACAGATGATTTGGATGTTAAAAATGTGTATTTTGAACACATTTTTTTAATATATTGGTGAAAATCTTAATCATGTTTAGAGGTCGTCACCGCAGTCATTTTCAGCAGCAATAACATTTTCTACCTAATATCGTCTCTAAAAGCTGTATTATGAAACGAAAAACATGGAGATTTATGGATACAGTTAGAGAGGACATGGAGGTCGTTGGAGTGAAGACAGGACAGTGAGATGGAGGTTGACTCAGGAAGAGGGAACAGCTGAAAGAAGAAGGAAATAAAGCAATAAGTTTCTGTCGCTCGCCTCTTTTAAAGACCTGCTCGCAGCGTCACGAGCAGGTTCAAGCATTAGCCTCGCGTTAGCGTGTTGTGTTTATTTTTATTGTTTGGGAGACTGTCAGCAGCTGCAAATCATTAAGCAGCTTTTCAGGCTCATCAGTGACTTGTGGTGGAAAACCCGGAGAACAATTTAAACACGTTTACTCTTCATTTTGTCCTCTCTCCTCAGAATTATGTATTTAAGGCTGCAGCCGGCCCAGCTAACTGCTAACTGCATGGTTGCTGGAGGACGTATCGGCACAGCTTTCCTGGGTCGGTTAACCTCTGACTATTTTACCTCGGAAATTATGAAAATTAGGGATGCACGATATTGGATTTTTGGTCGATATCCAATATGCCAATATGTTAGAACTTATTTATAATAATATTAATAATAATACCAATATATATTTTTTTCTTAAACTTGCTTACAGAGACTACACAGCTTTCTCTGCTGTGGAATAAAAAACAGTCAGTCCCCGACTTACGAACGAGTTCCGTTCCTACGCCTGTTCGTAACTCGAAAATTGACGTAAGTCGGAAAATACGTCCAAACGGCACCTCATACGTACAGTACTGTACTGTATTTTACCAAGCACTTAGCCTATCCTAACACATTACCCTACATAATTATCAAAAAACACGTACATTCGGAGCCATAATGAAGGAAAAAAAGAGTTAAAGACCGTGTAAAGTGAAATTAAATGTGTGTTTTTAGTTTGTCACATGGCATAAATATGTGTTATTAATCACCCATATAAATCTGACTGATTAAAAACATTGTTTTCCTTATAAAATTAAGTCTCAAAAATCATGAAAAAACATAATTGTGCCCTGGTCTGAAACTGTGGGGGCGTGTCAGCGCGTGGGCGTGGTTTCAGCGCAGTACTGCGGCCTGCAGCTGAGCTGTGTGTGGAGAGGCAGACAGGCAGCAGAGCCAGTAAACCTGCTCTGTTTTTATCTGAGTTCTGTCTGTAACAGCAGCTACTTTTTCCAAGAGTTACGCTGTTTTTGTAAATAGTTTTCTTGTGTGTTTTTAATCTGGAATGAATAAAAAAATTAAAAAAAAGTTGTACCATGCGGGAATTGAACCCATAAGGTTTGGGACGGAAGGCGAACGCTTTATCCATTGACCTATCCAGGCATTACAGATACTCGGTATAAAACCACGCGGTATAAAAACACGTTATGATTTGTACGGGTGCCCTGACCATTGCGACATCCAGGGAAGATGCACGAACGAGGCATAATTGATTAGCTAGCTAACAATGAACAAAATATCTATGCTATTGCTATCTGATGCTATCTGCGATTCGCGAGTGAACGGCTCCACCGAGGCGAATTTATACGGCTGGAGCTGCAGGGGGTGGGGCTATACTTAAGAAGACCGCGTGACGAAACGCGGTCACATTTAAAACACGCCTAAAAAATCCTGAAACAGAAATATCTTTATACACAGTTTGCTCTATAACTCCAAAATTAATTGAGCTACAATTTTGAGACTTTTTACTCATTTACAAGATTACAATTATGACATTTATAATGTTTATTGAAGAAAATATTGAAATTCACTTTACACAGTCTTTAAATAAAAAATAAATGTCACATTTTTGTCATCTGTGTATGTTTCCCATACTTGACAGACGAAATTGGCCTCTGCATTTAACCCAACCACCACCAGGTGGTACAGTGAGCAGCCGTAGTCAGCGCCCGGGGAGCTGGGGAAAATAGATGTGCACTCATACACCCCAAGGTGTGCCGTGGCCGGGGTTCGAACCTGGGTCCTTCGGATCCCAAGTCTGATTCCCTAGCCACTACACCATCATGGCCTACTGGTATGCTGGTGAAGCCGTTCCTCCACATGTTAGCTCGGTGTCCCTCCAACATCTGAGGCTGCCTGTAGTTCTCGCGGTCCAAACTGTTTACAGTAAGGTCTGTTAGCATGTTAGCTCCATACATTTGGAGCCATAATGAAGAGAAAAAAGAGTTAATAATCTACTGGGAGCTGGTGAAGCCATTCCTTTGCCTTTTAGCATGTTAGCTCGGTGTCCCTCCAACATCTGAGGCTGCGAAGCCGTTCCTCCGCCTGTTAGCATGTTAGCTCTGTGTCCCTCCAACATCCGAGGTGTTGGTTACGTACTGTAACCCCAGATTCTATGAATGCAGGCAGAGCCCTTTAAGCCGCGCCCTAGAGGGTTTACCCTTGCGCTTCGCGCCAATCACTGAAGACTTCTAGTCCACGCCCACCTGCCGTGGGCCCTGCCTCGGTCTGCTATTTAGTCTGTTGCTGACCGAGAATCGGCTCCCAATAAAGGTAAAAAATTTCACCAATAAAGAGCCAGGGAGGCCCAGGGGCTTAAAGGGCTCTGCCTGCATTCATAGAATCTGGGGTTACAGTACGTAACCAACGTTCTATTCCATGCTGGCTGTCGCCCTTTAAGCCACTCCCTAGTGGGTTAAAGGTGAAGCAGGATATGGTCCATGCCCCACTGGGTCTGATTGGAACCAACAACCTGGCAACCGCCACCCTCACTGAAGGTACTAGCAGGTGCGCAACCTGATACTGATGGTGAAACACAACATCAGTAGAAAAACAGAGTCAGAAGCAGGAACCACACGCTCGACTGACTCAGCTGTACGGTATCGCCCATCAATAAAGACAGAAACGACTGTGTCATTTAATCAATAATTTTATTGATACTGAAAGTTTTTACTCCATTGCAACCCTCAGGACAGAAAATGTCAAAGAGGATCTGGAGACATCTCGCAGATAAAAACGGATGAATGGAGTTACTGACGACCAGGAAGCTGCAGAGCAGATATCCTGTACCGACGGACCGTTGACCAAGGCAGTGGAAGCCGCCATTCCTCGAGTGGAATGAGCTTTAATGCCCTCGGGAGGCTGTAGCCCAGCAGAACTGTAAGCCTGGGAGATGGCCTCATACAACCAATGCGACAACCGCTGAGGGGTCAAAGGTTGACCCTGAGAGCCTTCTCTGAAATGTACAAAGAGCTTATCAGATTTACGTATTGCAGCTATGCGTTCTACATAACATCTGAGAGCTCGAACAGAGCAAAGCAATTGAAGCTGCTCCTCCTCTGGTTTAGAGTGAGGAGGAAGGCAAAACCCGTCCAGTGTGATGATCCTGGACTTGAATGAAGACGTTATGACCTTAGGTGTGAATGCTGGATTAGGCCTAAGTTCAGCAGAACTTCAATCTCCTTGTATTTTTAAGAAGGAAGGAGAAACAGACAGTCCAGAAAGGTCACTTACTCTTTTAGCTGACATAAGAGCCAACAACAGAGCAGTTTTAAACGACAGGAACTTTAGTGGAACCTCATTTAGAGGCTCAAAAGGATCCTTAGTTACCCTGATGCATGCTCAATAATCCAGGTAGAAAAATCTAAAAAAGCTAAGTCTGGTCCTCTGGACATTCAAAAAACAAAAAAAACAAAACAAAGCAAAAAATTGTAGAAACGTTTCGTCTTTCGTCCGAAAGACTTCCTCAGTCTGAGGTGCTGGGTTCAGCTCAGTCTTATAAATAGCACCCTCTCACAGTGTTACACAACCAGTTGGCTGATGACAGCCTGAAACCAGCTGCTCACATGATCAAGGAGGACCATCAGCCTAACAATGGATCGTTAGCACCCTGATGGTTGTTTGCTATTCACAGAGGGCTGAGTGATACCAGCAATCACAGCATTGTAGGAGGGGGACAGTTGAACTCGGAGGCCTCCACCCCTGTTTAATGATGGGCGGTTTCTTTTCACAAAGATGGCCTCCTTTACTCCTCTCTCAAACCATCGTTCCTCTCTATCAAGGATGTGAACATCTTCATCCCTGAA
>JBBPBX010043449.1:4846-27913 GCA_038048925.1 Garcialebias charrua | reverse complement strand
ATATGCGTTTAGCTGCGTTATTAGGTGTGTGATTTTATTTCTTTTTGGGATGGACCTCAGGAATTGAGGTCCAAAGGGGGTTTGTTGTGAAATAAAATATTTTATTCTTCGTGTTTTTATTCCACCAGAAGGGGTTTTCAAATGATGCAGTTTGTGTCCTCTCTGTCTGTCTGTCAGTTTTATGACTTTGCAGATATTTGGCTTGGGAGAAGTCCACCTAAAGCCATTCTCTGGTTCTGCAGGTTTGCTCAGTCAGGGAGTGTCAGAACAAGCCCTAATCTATGTGTGTCTTTGGTGTGGTTTGGTGTCCAGTTGCACTGATTGGTCACTTGGTGGTCTACTAGTGTGTGTGTAATTTGTGGGTGCTCAGCATTGTTGTATATTTAGTTTTGGAAACCAGAGTAAGCTGAAACCCCCTGAGGCCTGGGTAAACCAGAACAGGAGCTTTCTGGCAGTGGGGTAGGACAAGAAAACAAAGCAAAACTGCTCTTATTGGTTAAGGCAGGAAACACCCAACAAGAAAACAAAGCAAAACTTCTCTTATTGGTTGAGAGTAGGAAACACCCCACAGAAAGAGTATAAAAGTATAGGTTTCCCCTCCTCCATCAGACAACGCAGGAAGAAGCCACGAGGGAGTAACTTTCAGGTTGTATGGCCTTGTCTCCTTGAATGCGCATTCATGTTCTCTTTGTTCTCTATCTTTCTTTCTCTCTCTCTGTCTTCTCATATGAGATCATATATATATAGCTTATAAAATATAACAAATGTATTCTGTGACTTTTAAACTTATGATAAATTAAACTGGTTTGGAACTTTAAGTGAGCGTCTGTCGTGTTTAAGTGTATCTCTCCTTTTTGATCCAAAGTGAAACCAAAATAACGAATTCGGGGCGAATAAAGAGAAAAGCCAACACTGCTTATTGGTCTGTTGACAGAAGCCGCTGAAAGGAACGCAAATGAAACACCTGAAGATGCCAAAACAGGGGAGCCAGTAGCGAAAGTTCCACGGGCAGGATCGTTGTCTTCAATGTTTGGAGAAATCATGGCAGAAGAAACCATGCAGCAGGATCACGCAGACGGTGCATCACCATCAGAGATGATTATCTACCTCGCAGAGCCACCCATCTCTAGAAGTGCATCACCATTGGAATACTGGAACATTAATAAGATACGGTTTCCTGAACTTGCTAGAGTAGCAAGAGCTTACCTGTCTGCACCCTGCACAAGCGTGGAGAGTGAGCGCTTATTCAGTGCTGCATCCAACGTTGTTGATGAACAGAGGAATAGACTCAAGACTGAAAAAGCTGAGATGCTCCTGTTTATTAAGAAGAATCTTCCCACAATGCTCATCACCAACTCATAAGCAGGACTTCTGATTCTTAATACCGTGTGTTTCACCATTGTTAAGGTCTGAGACCATATGTTCATTAAAGCTGCACTATGTAACTTTCTAGTGCAGTCTGTAACTTTTCTAAAAAAATAATTTAAACATATTTCTTCACAAGAAATATTTAAATTATTTTTTTAGAAAAATTACAGACTGCACTACAAAGTTATATAGTGCAGCTTTAAGTTACAAATGGGGTATTTTAGTTTTTTATATAATAGATGTGTTTTAATTAAAAAACTTTTTATTCAAAGTTTATTTTTTATTCAAAGTTAGTAAGGTAAACAAACATTTTTTGCAACTGGTATGGGGTATTTTAGTTTTTTATATGAAGTAGATGTGTTTAGTAGTAGTAGTGTTTTATAGTAAGGTAAACCAACATTTTTCTTTGATAATGCAGTATATAGTTTATTTACTTTGTTTTCTGAAATAAATGATTAAAAATATGTTTTTGTCTGAATGGTGATTTTATGGTTCTGAAAATAACATGAGTGCTGCTTCTGGCTACAAGATCTGAAAAGTTTTCAGATCTTGTAGCCAGAAGCAGCACTCATAAATTACAGGTAAGCCATTTGATCGGTGATCGGTGATCGGTTTATGTGATCGGCTCACATATAGGCAATCGGTAATTTTGATCGGTATCGGTGATCGTCACACATAGGTGATCGGTATCGGTATCGGTTTCAAAAAACCTGATCGGCACATCCCTAATATATATATATATATATATATATATATAATATATATATATATATATATATATATACATATATATATATATATATATACATATATACATATATATATATACATATATATATACATATATATATATATATACATATATATATATATATACAGGTAACCCCCGACCTACGACCCCATCGACCTGCGAACCACGGGACTTACGAACATATCATATTTAATAAAAATATGAATTAAAAAAAAAAAATATATATATATATATATTTTTTTTTTTTTTTTTTGTGTTTAAATGTTCTTAATTTCATGTGTACATCACTTTGTTGCAGCTCTGGTTGTTTTAAAGGCTTTATAAATAATAATTATGATAAAAAAGATCATTTCTGATCATTTTTGAGCAATTTTTGAGCAATTTTGGGAAACAGGAAGTAGGTCTTCAGTTTACACGGTCACAAATTAATGTAGAACACCGGACGCTATTTAAGGTTCAGTCACTGGGGTCTCCGGTCACAAATTAATGTAGAACACCGGACCGGACGCCATCTTAGGTTAGCTGCCGAGAGCTGGACGAAGACTGGTGACCAGGATGGCTTCATATGGATTAATTACTAGCTGGAAACGTCTCTGTGAACTTTGTGGATGTCTCAGGCAGGAGCGGATTTATCGCCGATCGTGCCAGGCCGCCGTGCGAACACCTCCGGCCGGCCTGGCTACACCTCCGGCCTGGCTAGCTCCAGAGCTAACACTGGAGCTAACACGGGAGCCGGCCTTTTGAACACTGGTGACCAGGATCGCATCATGTGGATTAATTACTAGCTGGAATAGCTCTGTGGACGTCTCAGGCTGGAGCAGCGGCTGGAGCAGGAGCTGCAGATTGATCGCGCCGCCGCTCCAACACTAGCTCATGGCTTGGCTAGCAGAAGCTAGCCAGCTAGCTAACACAGGCCTGGAGCAGCTGCGGTGGCCCGCGCTGCTCGGCCCGAAAACAATCAACGCATGGCAACCTAAGATGTCGGCTTTGACCATCTTGTAGTGGACATGACCTTGTCCACTTTTAAGACACCTGTGTACTTTTGAACTGTCCAGTGATGACCTTTACTGACCACTCAGTAAAGCAAGACATTTACTACAAAATCATTCATTTAGCTATAATCTGATAAATATAGTCACCAAAAGAGACTATTTCTATCTTTGATTTGATCCTAATGTGATCAAAAGAATAACTTTTGTCATTCTCATGATGGTGCTTTTAAGCTGTGTTATTCTGTGAGAGTTAAACTGTGTCCACTGCTGTGTTAAAGGGAAATATCGGGTCACAGAGACCCGACTGTTCTGTTTAGAAATAAGAAGACAGTTTAATCAGTTGTTTTTCATTGAACAAGGCTCCAGCTTTCTCTGTCTGTTCCTAAACAAATCTCCCTCTGCTGCTGCTTGTTAACCTTGGGTTTGATAAGACAAATGAACTCCTCGACTGGTCCTTCCTTAAGTACTAGTCTAAGCTGTGCTGAAACGCTTCAGAGAGTTGCTGGGAACTTCCAAAGAGATGTGAACTTTCCCAAGAGCTGGACACGTGTGGTCAAGAGCTAACGACCGGCGTCTTCAGCTAAGGACTGATAACAGGCTGTTATGAGTCTACTTCGAACAAGCCGAGCTCAAAAACTTTGTTTATTCCCTCCTGGAATAAGTTTATCTTGAAGTCAGAGGCCTGAAGCTGACATATTCTCTGATGACCAACGCGGAAGCCAGGAGACGTTGAAACGTAAACTAAAACCAGTTTTGGACGTGCTGAGACTAAAGGACTCTGTGCATCTGAAGGCTGGTGTCTTCCCTCTTACCGGGCTGTCGTCAAAAGGTAAAGGAGCTGTTTACAAAACGTACCTGGATTTTAGCAGAAGTCTGATGGGAAGTGTCACTCTGGTCTCATGCTCAGGATAATGTTCTTCTTAATTCTTTCCTCCTATTTCTTTTCCCTCTCAACCTAAGCTGGAAACTATATTTTTAAGCTAAAAGAGCCCACAGACTAAATATGTTAACATCCAATATTTAAGTCTGTTGTGTTAAATTTAAGTGTGCTGACGTATTTGAATTGAAAGAAAGTGAAATCATGTCAATCAAGTGTAATGGTGTTAATTTAGTTGATTTATTTTAAATAAATGATAGTGTCTCTTTGACATATCAAACTAAGTTAACGTGTCCATTGTCACTTAATGGCTCTGTTTATTTATCCATCATAAAGATCACAGAAATATTGAATAAACTGAAAAAGAAGAGAATCCGTGAAATTACTATTCAATCTGAATAAGTATAATTAAGGTAAAAAGGAGGTCAGTATTAAACTGACCCCCCCTTTAACCCCTTTACATCTGGTGGCCTTCGTACGTGCTTCTAAAAGTTTATTGATAAATCTGTGGTCTCAGTCATGAACTGTAACGTCATGTTTGCATAATAGGATCCAAGTTTTAGACTCTAACAGATTAATTATTTTGGCTGGAAAAGTGTTCAGAACGATTGCAGGACTGCAGTTAATGACATTTGAAGCTGAAATTGTTATTTGTTCAACTTTTGAAACGCTATAAGTAGTTTGGTGGGGATCTGTCTCGCTGTGTGGGAAGTGTCTGGTGGTTCTGATAAGGACCCGGTCCAGATTACGTTGCACAAGCTGAGGTAAACTCACTGCAAAATGACCGCCGAGTCAAATTGCCTGAAAAGCTAATTTAACATCTACAAGATTGCTGTGCTGGTATTTTACATGTTGGAGCAGGTCATAGAAGCATATAACTGTTAGAACGGTGTCGGATAGTGGTTCTGAAACCCGAGTTCTGCTCCTTTAAAGTGGACGGAACCGACCTGAACGCGGCTCCGAGGGAGTCCGTGTCGTTACAGTTGACGTGCTGGTTACTGAGCGTAGCTTAGTCGTGCCTGTTTTAAATGTGATTGCCACGTTTCAGAGTTTTGGGGAGTTAATTCGAAGCGTTTGAGTTGATTACGAGTCTATAAAGTTGTGTTTTGTTGTGCTAAGCTAACGTTAAAGAGCTACGTGTCCTAGTACACGTTTGTTTATGAGCTGTGATTGGATGATACGAGTGCTGTGTGCTGTGAATCACTCTTGTAGCGAACGCTGATTCGCTGTTGTGTGCTGTCAATCACTCTTGTGGCGAACGCTGATTCGCTGTTGTGTGCTGTCAATCACGTCGCACGCCGTTGCGACCAGCCCATTTTGTCGTCATTTCCGGCACGACATTGGTCGAAGGTAAGGATCTACATTCGCCATTAATGCTTGGGTAATGAACTACATACGCTGTGATTGATTTGTTGACGTCACGTATTTTGTAGCGAGCTCCGCCTCGCTCACGTACGAAGCTGGTGACGCGCTACGCACGCTGCGTTGGCCCGCCCATTCTTGTCGTCATTTCCTGATGCACATTGAGTGACAATCAGACGCAGTTCACACACACACGGTGAAAAGAGATTTCACAGAGCGTTTAAAAAACTCATTTTAAAGCCATCAACACTGTCTAGCAACATAAACTTGTCTCTGACAAGAAAGCGGTTCGAGCAATTATCACGTTCTTACTGAAAACTAACCCTAATAGGTTGTTTTCTTTCCATGTACTGATTTAAACTCAGTCGCTTCGTGATAACATACGCGACGCTGCCCCCTGCTGGACGTTAATAGATGAGTTTTCTCTCAACACATCATAAAGTCAGCATTTTTTATGGTGAAAATTACCAGCTTTAAAATTGTTCTGTACACAAACAAAAACTCCTGTTTATTTTAAATAAAGAATTTTTGAAAACAGAGGTACAGACGAACAATTGATGCTCATTTTAAATACTGAAGAGATTTAAAATAACACTCAAAAAAGCATCTTTTATTTAATTTTCAGATTAAATAAAAAAGAAAAGTTGATGGAGAACAGAGCATTTCCACTTCAAGCTCTTCAAATCTCTGAATTTTAAGCAGATTTGGTGTACACATCTGTACATTTTTAGTTAAAATTGCATTTTTAACGTTTTACTGTGTACATTTAAAACCGTGAGGTTAATTTGATAACAAATTTCTTTTTAGAATAACACCTGCATGTACCAGCTTGTTGATTTTTACAGACTCAACACAAATATGGATAAACAATCAGATGAAGTTGTTCCATCCTCATCCTTGGAGGATGCTGATGGTGAGCAAACTCCAGCGCCGGTTGAGGAGAAAATCCCAGCGCAGGAGGATTCAGAGTCTGAGTCAGAGGACACAGATTGTGTTGATAATGCCTTAAAACTGCTAATGAAAACACTCGTGAAGTATGGTGAGGAGGTAGCAGCAATGGACACCCCGACTCTGGACACAGAGTTAGAAAGTCTAGCAACAGGCATAATCAAAAAAGATGGAAAAAAGCTCAGCGCCGACCGTACTGTCAAATTGGCCTTTCTGTTGAAGACCAGACTGGACCATGAACTGTATAAGAGTGGGGACCTTGAGGATGAACTGGCTGATGAAAAAAATAAACTGGCTGATGAGAAAACTAAACACGAAGGTACCACTTCAGAGTTTGTGTCATACAAGAAAACGACAAATACAGAGATTGAACGTTTAAACAATGAAATACTGTTGCAAACACATTCATATGAAGAAAACATTCGGTCCAGAGGACAAAAATATGACGAGTCTATCAGAGAGAATGAAATATTACAGCAACAGGTACAATCGATGTCTAAAGATCTACAAGAGAACAAGGAAAAAAGAGAAGAAGCCCACACCCGGTGCACAATGTTGAAAATAGAGTATGATAAATTAAAAGAACAACTAAAAGAGAGCACCCCTCGTCAGAAAAAGGGGGGGAAAGCTCACTCACCGTTGAAAGTGGCTCGCCACGAACTGAACAGTCAGACCCATGTGTGTCTGCACTAACAGTACTGATAAATGAAGGTCACACAGTCAGGGGTAGGCGTGATAAACGTCGGAGACAACCTGGTGAGTTCCTGTGTGACATTATCAGAAAGGGGCCCGCTAAGAAGGCTTACCTGTCCATCACGTTGGAAGGGATCCTCAGAAAAGAGGCCCTCTTGGATGGTGGGGCAGACATATCCGTTATGTCACCCACACTGTTAGAAGAGCTGCGGCTGGCCGCTAGCGGTGTTGACAGGGAAATACCCCTCAGAGAATGTGCTATAGTTTTGCAGGGTCTCTCGGAGACGAGTACAACCCTAACAGCTATAGCAATGGTTCACATGCAGATTGGTGAGACGACACTATACCACCCGGTATACGTGTCCACCGTTGACTCATGCCCATTTTTGGTTGGCCAAGACTTTATAAACCGCTTCGACGCGGTTATAGATTATGGCGATCAGACAATGTGGACCAGAGTGAGTCAACCACTGCCGATCGATATGCCTACACAGAGTAACACTGACCGTCTAACGGCAGGTACCGCGGAAGGCAAAAGGGAATGCTCAGACGAGAGCACAATCCCTGTGGGTGAACCTCCAACTACAGGTGAGGCAGTAGAGGTCCAACAAGAGAGCCCCCTCTGCGAGCTGAAACAGTTGGCACTCACCGAACACTACCTACCACAGGTAGTCAAAGGTGTTGAGATTCAAGGATCCCACACCGATGATGCTGTTCTGTCCCCTTGGACGGAGAAATCAGCGATCAGCCAAGCTTTCTTTGGAACCTTGGTTAAGAAACAGTTGGGTCTCGGAATGAACAAAAAGGCTTTCCGCTTCCCGTTAGACCCCAACGATAAACAGGTAATGACTGCTAAAGGGATCATTGACCTTAAACTAATCTGGAACCAACGAGAACTGGATCACCCGTTCCTCGTGGTCCCGAACTTACCACATGCAACCTACATAGGCTCCGACATTTTGGTAAGATTAGGTGTCCGAGTGGACGTCAACAACAATGCACTGTGGTCACTAGATACAGCCACGAAGGACTCTCCTGTGTTAACCACAGAGAACCTTAAGGCTGGACAGACCATTCCAGAGGTCTGCCAGGTTGCTAACAGCCATAACACTGTGGTGCCACCTCAGGTTATGAACAAGCCGGTGATGATTCACATCATGAAAGGACAGGCTATTAGAACAAAACAGGCATGCTTTCAACCATCTCCTATGTTTTTCAACTTAGGACTGTCCATGGAGGCCACATGCCAAGTGACCCTCGACGGCAGAACCACGACTGTCGCTGTGTGTAACACGAGCACAGAAGAGGTACTGATCCCAAAGCGCTCACAGCTAGGATGGTTGATCTCTACTGATTTTCATGATTTTGAACTAAGCATTCCATTTCTGGGAGGACTCCCAGAAAACTTGATCCCAAGTCATCATTCGGGGCGAGTCTTGTTCACAAAACCAACACAGGCCATAGCTCTTTTCTCCCCCACTGAGTCCGACCGGGACATTGTCCACAGGTTCGGTTTCAACCAAGGAGAAAGTCTAGGCCCTCAAACTTACAGTGCACTACCTGTTGACAGGTTTTATGACACTGAAGGGGACTCACTGGAGCTCCCCAGAGAACAAGAACCGCTCTCATTTGCTTCACAGATAGACCAGGTGGTCGCTCAGGCCGACGCCTTGGAAACTGATGAAGACAGGGACAAACTTCGCAAAGTTCTGCTAAAATATGAAAAATCATTCTCAACTGACTCGATGGATTGTGGGTTGACCACGCTCCACACAGTGAGCATTCCAACCCCGCCTGATGCTCCACCTGCATTTGTCAGACAATACAAGATTCCTCTGGCAGCACATCAACCTATCAGGGAAATCATTGCTGACCTGTTAGGAAAAGGTATCATCCGATACTGTAACAGCACTTACTCTGCGCCTTTATGGCCGGTGTTAAAACCAAATGGTAAGTGGAGACTTACTATAGACTACAGAAAGCTAAACAAACAAGTTCCCTTATCCAGATGGCCTATGACGCAGCTCCAACAGGAGTTGCCCAAGGTCACTAATGGTAAGTACTTTTCGACCCTTGACATCGCCTCTGGTTTTTGGACCATTCCTGTGCGTGACAAGGATCAATACAAACTAGCTTTCACTTTTGGTGGCCGTCAATACACCTTTAACAGGTGTCCCTTTGGCTACGCTAATTCACCTGCAGAGTTCAACATCTTCTTGAACAAGGCATGTCCAGACGCCCACGAGCGTGGGACACTGATTTATGTGGACGATGTCCTCTTGAGGCAGCCAACACTGGACTCACATTTGGCTGAGATCGACCACGTTCTGAATCAGCTAACAACTGCTGGTGCTAAAATATCACTGTCGAAGTGCCAGTGGTGCAGAACCAAGGTGGACTACGTTGGCCTACTTGTAGGTCCAGACGGAGTACAACCACAGCTGACTCGCACCCAAGGCCTTGACAATCTCAAAGTCCCCACCAGTCTCAAAGAACTACAAAGTTTTCTTGGCGTGTGTAACTACTCGAACCAGTTCATAGAGAACTATGCAGACCTTGCAAAGCCACTGACTGAACTCCTTAAGAAAGACGTTCCATTTGTCTGGACTGACAAACAGCAGCAGGCTATGGACGCTCTTATAAACAGGATCAAGTCAGCCCCATGTTTAGTCTACCCAGACTACAACAAAGAGTTTTACTTGGAAGTGGGCTTCTCAGCTCATTGCATAAGTGCAGGTCTATACCAAATACACGACAGAGACAAACGTGTAGTGGCCTATGCCAGCAAAACGATGGCAGGCCCCGAGTTGAGATTCTCAGACTGTGAGAAAGCTTTACTGACCACAGTGTGGGCAGTAAAACATTTCTCCAGCTACATTGGTGGACAGAAAATCATTGTGGAAACACAACACCAGCCAGTGACATTCCTGAACAGCCAACGCATCAGAGATGGTGTGGTGACAAACTCACGTGTTGCAACGTGGCTCATGGCGCTTCAAAGTTTTAACCTAGACATACGTTATGGTCAAAACAAGAAGTCACGTCTGGGGACGGACTTGGCACTCTGCCAAAAGTGTACACAAGATGTACCGGCAACCCAGCCGTTGGCTGAGGAAAAAACCCCTGTGACTGAAGACCCGAACCACCACTTCTTTGATGACAATATCTGCAAAGATATGACAACATTGTACGTGGATGGATCTTCATTCCTCCGCGACAAAATCTGTAGGGCAGGTGTTGGAGGGGTCCTCCTCCAAGACCAGGAACAGATTACATTCAGCTACAAATTAGGCTCTCAGACTTCTCAGTACGCTGAGATTGCAGGAATCCTAATAGCTCTCCAGATGGTAGTAGCACGCTCCATCAAGACGCTAGTCATCTGCACTGACTCTAACTATGCTCGCTTGAGTTTCGCTTGTCACCTCGCTGTGTGGAAACAGAACGGTTTCCTAACAAGCGACAGAAAAGTAGTCAAACACAAAGAGCTTTTCATGGCATGTGATCACTTGGTGACATCACACGACTTACAGATCTACTGGAAGAAAGTTCCAGGTCATTCTAGAGTCCCAGGCAATGACAAGCACTACAATGACATTGCAGATTCCTTAGCCAAAGAGGGAGCCGACGAAGGTCCTCTATGGTCCTTCGACTCCTCCTGGTTGATCAAGACTCTGTCAACACAACCTGCTGTTGAGGTTATGGCAGTCACACGTGCACAGGCCGCGGACAAACCTGCTGACAACGCAGTCTCCGTACGACCCGCACTGACTGACCCTGACATCATCCAACTTCAGAAGTCGGATCCTGCTATCAACTCCATGATACTGTATCTGACTGATCCGGACAAGAACACTCCGTCTAAAGACGAACTGGATTCCGATCCAGACCTTAAAGTCCTTTATCAGCTGCGCAAACAGCTTAAACTACTCAAGGGCATCCTGACTTTCGCTCATGGACCAACGTCCTCACCTGTGTTCGTGGTTCCCCATGACCAAAGGGGGGTGATGTTAGTTCATGCCCATGATCTCCCGTCCGCAGGACACAAAGGAGATAAAGCCACGCTGACGGCATTAAAACAAATTGCCTATTGGCCTGGAATGAAAAAGGATGTCAAGGACTACATTGAAGGGTGCGTGGTCTGTGGCCAGTTTCAGCCAACCAGACCACTTCACAGAGCACCACTGCAAAGCAGAGGCATTGCATTCCCATGGTCTGACCTCCAGATCGACTGGGTTGGACCACTCACTAAGAGCTCTAGAGGAAATAAATATTTTCTCACGGTAACCTGTGCATTTACCAAATGGGTAGAATGCCTACCAGCTCCTAACGACACAGCACAAACAACTGCTATGTTGTTAATGAATCATATATTCTCAAGGTTTGGACTTCCCCTTCGGGTGAACTCAGACCAAGGTACACACTTCACAGGTGAAGTGATGAAAGAACTGTGGAAGACGCTAGGCGTCAAGGCCAACTTTCATGTCGGCTACCACCCACAGGCTTCAGGCCAAGTTGAGAGAGCAAACAGAACTGTGGTGAGTATTTTGAAGAAATACGTGGCTGCAAACCACAAGGACTGGGATGTGAAACTCCCTCTGGTCCTCATGGCCATAAGAGCCACTCCACACACATCAACTGGCATCTCTCCCTTCGAGATGATGACCGGTCGACAGATGACTCTCCCTCTACACCTGTTGTACCAACCAGGCGACGCCGTCATGGCGACAGCCTACACTACACAACAATACATGAAAGATTTGAATGTACACCTCAGAAACACTTTTGCTTTCGCCCAGAAAAACCTGGAAAGGTCCGCTGAAGGACGCAAGGCGTACTATGACCAGAAGGCCTCTCACAATGAACTCCAAGTGGGAGACAGAGTCTGGTACTATACGTTCGCCCCAGCAACCGGGAAAGGAGAGTCCGGGACCGGAACTCTCGCCCGCAAACTAATGCCCAGGTGGACTGGACCTCATCTGATAACAGACAAAGTGTCCTCAGTCGTCTACGAAATCAAAATCAGCAAAGGCCGCAAAGAGCCAATTGCTAAATGGGTACATCGAAATCAGATCAAACCTTACAAGGCGTTCAATGACTCCACAAAAGACAAAGATCTCACAAACTCACCGACTTCATGGGATAATAAGGTCGTCCAAACACAAGTTAGTAAATAAACTAATCAGGTTTGAACTACCGTATTTTCCACCCTATAAGTCGCGCTGTCCAACTTGAACTTAGAAACGCTAAGTCCAACACCCACAAAAACCACAGGGGTACTGGTATATACAATACCACTTTGCTTCTGAAAGAAAGCAGCTTTATTTCTGTTGATACACAACAATGTTGTCCTGCCTTTTAGCCGATTTGGTGGTACTAAAATGTAAACATCATCACATCAGACTGCCATAGAAGTGTCCATGCAACTTCCATTTTTCTTCCAGTTTGGTAATATAGATATATAATGAAGGGAGATAAGTAGTAGACAGAAGAGAAAATGGGCTTTTCAAGAGTATAAAAACAGAATTATTTTACGGTAAGAGGTAAAATAAACTCTTTTCACTCAAAGAGAGAGACAAAACCTAGGAGACAAGGTTCACAGGATCTAAATTCCAGCTTCATCTACAGTAATGAGGATTTGTATAATCTGCCATCTGTCCCATGGTCACATATCTTTTCTAATGCTCCAAATAGAACATGAACAGGCTGAAAATGGCTGCATCAGAAATGCTCAACTGTGGATCATAAAAAAAAAGAGTCCTTTTTTTTTTTCTTTTACAGCAAGATGTCAATCTTTTATCCTCGATGACAAACCAGTAAGGGAATCATGCTAACCGCAAAGCTGTTCCACGTCAGACAGAGCCAAGGAGCTGTAAGGATTGAAACATATTTGATTCCCTTCTCCTGCATCCACCACACATCATCTTGGAAAAGGTAGATCGGCAAAAAAAAAAAAAAAAATTTCCTCTAGGCTTGTCAGCGGATGAGCTTTTGTTTGAGAGGAGACAATAGTGATGCTTGCTCCCATGTGAGTCATGTCTGTGTTGAGCCACGAGATCTTCCTCACGTCCCTCTTAAGTGGTAAATAACTGGCTGTTCATATCTACGTCTGGGAAGGTACTCGCATAAAAACCAAGTGAGATATTTCATATTTAGAAAGATAATGGACAGAAAATTTGTGTTGGGAAGCCATTTGACTAAACCTCATCCTCTCTTTTTTTTTTTAACAGATGTGAAACAAAACTTAGAAGCACTACATCTGAAATTACACGTTAATTAAGTAGTACATGCATTTTACTGACTGATAATACATCCCGTGATGGTTTTAAACCATCTAATTCCTCTTAGTCTTATTCACTTCCTCTGGAATAAACATTTTGTGATGGTTATAATTCTTGTCTGGATCTGCATCAGCTTTGCTGGAAATGACCGTTAATCCCTTCATCCCTGACTCCCGCTTCACGTTTAAAAAGTCAGCCAATAGTTTTCACTCTGATCTCCATCTCTTGTCGGTGTCGATGACGTGTCGTGTCCTTGACAGACAAACATGTAGCGGGCTGTCAGCGCTAATCCTCTGCCACCTCTGGATGAGCTCACTGGCTCGTCAGGTCATTGGTGTTTACAGAAGACAACCTGCTGTAACCAGCACGTCACAATCTAAAGCAAAATCATTTTTCTATGGTGGTACAGAGGTTCATGGAGACTTTAGGACTGCCGTCGTTCATTTTAGATCTGCAAAACAACTGCATTTCACTATGAATATCTCTGACGTCCGAGTAACCTCTGTGAGTCAGTCTTTGACAGCTGGCAAACAGAACTGCTCCACTTCAGCCAGACTCGCTCCATGTTTTTGACAGTGCCAGCTGAGTATCCCTTATAGTCCTTAGCCATTCTGGCTGTTCACCAAAAACAACTTGGTGCTGGTAATTAGGACAGATAGCAAGTGGGAGAGTTAATGTGATTTTTGACTAACTTGCTTTAGGCTTTGTGCAGCAGTGTGAGATAAACAAGTTTTTTTTGTGTGGATAGAATTCAAACTTAAACTTTGTCTTCTGTGTGAACTTTTCACTCTCGCATCATTATGGAGAACTTATTAGAAGCATTGCTGCACTTGCTCTCCTAAGGTCCCAGCTCAGCATGTCATTTAGTTTGAGACTTGGGATTTGTAACACGGACTATTTTGTGTTTCAGATACTGTAATATGTTGCATATTTGCTGTTGAGTTCAGGATAAGTGGTTTCGGTTTGCAGTGGGACCCAAATGGGGCCAAGCTTCAGTTGTATAGCCTTACTTTTGACTCCTGGATACATTGATGTACAGAGGAGGAAAGGAATACAAAGTAATCTGATAGCACAGCTAGCTTTCCATCACTGTGCTGGACAATACAGTATGTATAGAGCAATGATTCTCAACTGATGGGTCATGACACAAAAGTAGGTCACACTCACAGACCTGTTTTCAGTGGGTTACTGACTTTTGCCTGAGCAAAAACACGTGAAGAGGAAATAATTTGTCATTTTGGTTTATTGTAAAACTTGTTTTTCTTTTTTTGTGTTGGAATACTATGATATCCTGTTCTACTGTCTTAAGTACAAACTGCACCATCCTTTCATTCAATAAATTTGAGAAGTTTAATTTTTTTTATCGATTGTGGTCACAACTTGTCATTAGGGAGTGATAGGTTCCAAAACAAGGCCAGTTTAGACAGACAGACAGACAGTAATATCAGGGTACTGAATAGTATTTGCTAGTTATATACAGTTTTATGTGTATGTATGTTATTTATATATAGTTATATGTGTATGCTTTTTAGTTATATATAGTTGTAGTTTATAAATCCCAGGGGAAAAATAGCGGAGTACAGTACTACATTCATGATTAACCTATACAAATATATATATAGTGTATATATATATATATATATAAAAATATATACCGTACAGTATATTTTTTCATTTACCCTTTATTTATCCAGGTAGTCTCATTGAGCCACGAGAACTCATTTTCAATGAGAGACCTGTTAGGGAGCAGATTGTGGGGGTTAAGGGCCTTGCTCAGGGGCCCAGAGTGGGGCGAATGAGGGTGGAGGCAGGTGTGGGTGTTTCACCTTTTTCCACCCACATTTTTTGATGTTGTCAGTGCTTCTCGGGTACCGCAGATTTACAAGGCTCTATTTTTACTGTACGGTGTGGAGTTGAACAGGCTTGAGGGACAAAAGAACTTCATGAATCAGTCTGTGGAGCAGGGCTGGGACAGCAGTCTACTCTGATCAATAGAGTTTATAGTGAAATACTTTGATTCATTTTAAGACAAATGTGTCTTTGTGCATTAAAGCACAACAGCTTAAAGCTTGGTCTCATGTGTCCAAAGAGAAATTATTCTAACATGCTATTGTGTGTTCATAAGCCATGTCGCAAACCAAAGCAATTAACTAATACCGGAAATCTGATAGTTTGAGTACCAATACAGTTTCCATAATTATTTTCTTTAGTGCATTTAAACCTTCTGCACTTTTCTAACTTTAGTATCTGAAAAGAACTAAGTATTTTATAGTAAAAACATAGGAGAGAGGGAACTTTATTTTGACCCTGTCTGGAAATCAGTCAAAGAAAAGCTGCCCTGACTTCTACAAAAAACAGCTTTGAGGCTTGTTATGCCTGATGCAAAATCAGTGAATATGCTAACACAATTTATTTCTGTTCAAAGGTTGTTTCCTTTTTTCATTCCACACCATAAATTAGAAAATATGTTTGTTCAACGAAACCTCATCCAAGTCATAGAGTACAAAAATATCATGCTGTTTTTATAACTTTCACCAACTACACGTTAAAAGCAAAAGAAAGGGAAAAAAAATAATAAAAAGTTTTAAATGAAGTGGCTTGCTGTGATTTAGCCTTGAACTATAGTTGCATAAACGCAATTATTATAGTCAACATGCTCAATACTCAGAACTGTTTGGCTTTCGTTCTAGCCTGGTTGTTTCCGTCAGTGTGACTTCTCATTTTGTGAGTGGTTTTTTAATACAAATGGTTCCAAATACATCATGCAGGTGCAGATGCAGGCCATTTAAAATTATGTTTGCACGCTTTCTTTTAAGAACAAAAAAGAAGATACAAGTGAAACTTCAAAGGACTGTAAAATCAAAATTTTTGGCAGTGTAATACAATATACAGTATCTGTGAGTAGAAATGAAAAGGTCAATAAGAAAAAGAACGTTTTGGTTTTACAGTGTTATTTTTGAATGTGTTTCCGAGTTATACGGATGATTTAATGCTTTGTAACGCATAAAGATGGCATAAAAGCAAAGGTGAGCTAACTCAGAGGAATCTGCTGAAATAAAACCACAGGCATCATGGAATTATTAAGCTCGTGCTGTGTTCAGCGCCCTATGATGCTACCTGGGAGAAACGATTATATACAAATCTCTAAAAAGTACCAGTATGCAAATAATACTGTAGGGAAGACAACTGAAAGTCCACAGTTTATTGTTTGTCTAGATCCATTTTTGTGTAGCTGAACTTGATCCTGGATGGGGGTGATTAATAAACCAAATGTTATGGATCAGATTTAGAAACGCAAACCGTTAATTAACCTGCTGATTATCTGACAAATCTAGAACTGCTTCCTTTATCAACGACCTACCATTTAATTTCCCTCTCTGCTGCTCCTTTTGTTGCAGCAAATTTGAAGACTACATCAGCAAGAGAGCTTAAAATGTGCATGAATTACAATAATTTATATTCAGGCAGGTGCTTTAAAAAAACACTGTTTTCAGATTTAATATGATCATCTATCATAAGGAACATATCTCTCTTTTAGTGTCAGTAGCAGAAAAATGCAGGATCTCAATTTGTCTCTGAATCTCAACTGCCCTGAAAAGGAGAACTGAAATATTAGATTTCATATCCACCTTATTCTTGGGGGTGTCACTGTAGAAGCGATAATGTGTCTTACTTCCGTTTGACCCCGGAAGTAGAATTTTTGCATTGGCTCCTCGTTGTTTGCTTGCTAATCTGCGCGCATCGTTGAAGTTCTGTTAAAGTTCTGTTTTCTGTTATTTTGAGCTAATATTGTCACAAAGATGTCTTGAGGAGCTCGGGTACCTGTTGCGCTGTTCGTGGCTGAACGAATAATCAGACGAAGCTGAATTTGTGGCTGCAACTAGTGTGTGTTGAACATGCTCCGATAAGAAAAACCCGCATCCTTCTTTGTGGCTGGGCTACGAGAAACCACCTGAAAAAAGTCACCGTATCCTCCAGAGGATCGAGAACACCAGGTATGATTTAAGAGACAGCTTTTAGTGTTATGATTTTATGTAGTCAGTGATTAAATGATACTAATATTTTCGTTCATAACTGGCAAATAAACACACGCACCTATATATGTATGCTGTGTGTGCGTTTATTTATACATATCTATCTATATATCTATATATATATATAATAATATAGGTGTGTGTTTATATATATATATATATATATATAGGTGTGTGTGTGTGTGTTCATAAATGAACCCTAATGTTTGTATAATGTACTTTTACTTTCAGATGGGCTTGATGAGAGTGTGGAGCTGCTCAACACCACCAGTCACATGCAGCATGACTGTTGGAATGTGGATTGACATAATGTCAGAACAAACCAACGACCTTATTCTATGGTTGCCCCGTGAAACAATTAAAGCAACATGTTTTGCAGAAAGCTAAAAACTTGGACTCCAGAAGTGAATCATACATGCAAATAACACTGTGAAATATTTATTGGCTGTTTCTCCCTCTGGAATAATCATGTTTATTTCAGATGCTTATGGTGGTAAATGCAGTGACAGGTATATAACACAGAACTCTGGGTTTCTGGACTATCTGCGTGCTGGAGATGAGGTGATGGGTGATCGTGGTTTCACAGTGAGGGACCTGCTGCAAGAGCTATGGTGTCAATTTAATCATTCCAGCATTCACACGCAAAGGATGCCAGCTTATTTCAAGTGAGAAGTGAGAAGACATTAAATGTAAACATTTTTCTCAAACATGTACAGTACTGGTGTACTTACTGTAAACGTAACACAACTCTTAACATGTTTTTTAAAGGATGCAATGTTAACTATATTACATTAGAAAAGTATTTGCTAAAATGATTAATTTGTTATGTACAATAGTTGACTGTTAACCTTCTTACAAGGTTAGGTTTTTGTGTGCACTATATCAGTTAATTTTGGATTAAACTACTGTTTCTATCTAAATGTCACTTTTGTCATTATCAAGTTTTTAAAGATCGTTTCCTGTCTATTTCATTATTTGTTTTCATTTACTGTATTTTATTAAAAGTTCTCAAGGTGCTTCATTTGTGAATCAGTAAAGTCTTTGTCAAAAGAAATGTCAAGCTCCAGGTGCTCAGTTGGTGTCCAGATAAACATCTTGCAGCTCAAAAGTCCAAAGCAACATCATTGTTAGCTGGACCTGGAGATGTGGAGTTTTAATGCTTAGACTGGGCTTTATGTTTGTTTAAATAAAGTGTCCCACCTCTCTTAACATAACAGGACCAACCTTGTTAATGTGAAGATACTAATAAGCTTCAGAGCTTTTCAGATTGCTCATCGCTTCGCCATCTGAAGCAACTGTCAAAGTAGCTAAGTATGCTAGTCTACGTTATTTTCGGCCACTTCTTCAAGTCGTCCTCCCACCCCTCAACAGCTGTAGGTAGCGGTAAAACAATATCTCTACATTTGAGTTGTGATAGTTTGTGTTCCCACATATTTTATGACCTAAAACCTCTGACGAAAACCGGTTAGCGCGTTGCTAGCGTGTAACAAAAGTGCCGGTTCTGACTTTCGGCGGAAGTCGTTCACATAATTCGCGCAAGGCATCATGGGGCGTAGGAATAAGGTGGATAAGACTCATTCATAAAATTATTTCCGCAGAAATAATCACTGGTTAAAAAAAAAGTTTTAAAAAAAGTATTGTGCTTGTGTCTTTGCCAGTTTTGATGGAATAATCACACAAATGTGGCACAGTTGGTAGAGCTGCTGCCTCTCAGCGAGCAGGTTACTCTGGTTCAAATCCTGGTCCGGGGGCCTTTCTGGGTGGAGTTTGCATGTTCTCTCTCTGTATGTGTGGGTTTTCTCCGAGTACTCCTGTTCCCACAGACCAAAAACATGCATGCATGGCTGATTGATAACGCTAAATTGTCTCTAGGTGTGAGTGAGAGAGTGAATGGATGTTTGTCTCATTTGTCTAGTGTCCTTGTGATGGATTGGAGACATGTCCAAGGTATCCCCTGCCTCGCACAGCGATGGCTGTACATGGGCACCAGTGACCCCCGCGACCCAAAAAGGAAGAAGTATGTAAAGATAATGGATGTATGTCAAACTAATAAAAAAAATTCGTAGATTCTATGGTTTTATTTTATGTATTAATATATTTTTATTTATTCATTTATAATCTCTTGTGATTGGAACTATATTTCTACAATTTTATTGTTTTATTGCAGTTGTTTTTAATGTGATACATGAATCAACTATTAAAAATGCACAAAAATGAGTGCAGTGTTGTTTGTATTGGTTACCTCTGGTTTCCATGGCAACTTCTTGTGATGCTGGATAAGGAACTTCCTGATGTGGGTGCGATCCCTTCCCACAGCCCCTCCAGTGATTGGCTCATCATCCTTGAAATAATAAAAAGACACAGCACACTTAGTCTTCTAAATAACACAAACAAAGGAGGAAAATGATGCAATGATGAAAAAATAAATCAAATTATTTGTTAATCCTTGTTGGAGTGGCTAAAGGCTGGTGTTATCTATTGCTGTCTGTTCAAGAAGACATAACTGATAAATCTGTTCATGTTTAAAGGTAATTTGGATCACTGTGTGTTACATGAGATACAGAAACATAATTATTTCAATAAAAGCTGCATGAACAGTGACCAAAGCATGACAGAGAACACATGCACACACAAACACATTAGGAAGGAGCAAGCCAAGAAAACGGAGGATTACATCCCGAGAGGAAATTGGTAACAGCCCATGGATTGTCCTATTCATCATTCACTCCTAACCCACATTTGATTTGCCAAAGCGCTAATGTCGACATTCTCCAACCACTGAGCCAAGACCCTCTCTCCAAGGAGCCTGAACTCCTCCCACAAGCCAGGAATTAGTCTGATGCTTCGTTCACTGTGCTGCTGCATGCTCTTCTCTGTGGTCTGTGCAATAACACGTTCAGGTTCGTGTTGTGATGCGACAGACAGGACAAAGCAGCGAGGAGGGCGAGGTATTGGGCTGCTATGAGGAGATAAAAGGCAGCTGGATACCCCCAGAGGAGGAACGAAGCCACAGTTCTGTTAAATGAGTGGCAAAGCATCCTGCATTTAGCAGAAATGTCAAAAGAAGCACAAGCACACCTCCGTTGAGACAAGCAGCAGAGGTTTTCAGCACCTCTGAAGGTGAGGGGCTTTTGTGGAGAAGGCGCTGGTATTTGCAATAAATTCAGAGGAGGAAAAAGGGAAATTTTACAGGGAGCTGTCAGATGCGAAGCCTTTGATTACTTTTTTAACTTCCAAGGGAGAAAGATGAAGGAGGGCAGGGAAGGTATGATGAAAAAAATGTCACAACAGACTCCCATCCTGTCTGCCACCACAGGAGTGTAACGTGCCTGAAGTTTGTGAGCACCAAAAGACTCACAAACAGCCTGGCTTTGCAACACACACACACATACATACACTCACAGAAGCTTGCACACAGATCCACTCGATAACGGACAAAACATTCATATTGCATCAGCTGATGTCTCGCTTGAAATAAAGACAAAAAATGAACTGAAAGAGAAGACAGGACACAGCAGTCAGTACAAAACGAAGCTGAGATGAATCATGAATTGCTGACAAATCTCTGTTAAATTTCTATTTTCTGACATTTTGTGGAGAAGATATTACGATGCAGAAATGTTATGGCTTCATACATTCAATTACAGTATTTTCTGGACTATAGGTCGCACCTTTATATAAGTCGCTTTGTCCAATTATGGTCAATAAACTGGAAAAATCCATAAACAGGTTGCACCTTTATATAAGTCGCACCTACGTCACCGCCGACGTAACGCGTCACCACTGAGACAACCCGGAAATGTGGTCCGAGTGTTTAGCTCTGCTGCAAATGTCTGCCACAGGAGCGCACAGCAAGGCTTTAAGAAGATTAACACTTAAAAACAATTATTTGTTTGCTAAAAATTATAGCAAATATGTGTCTGAGCTGAACTTTTCCTTAATAAATGAACGTAATTGTGAAATGAGCTGGATTTAAAAATTTGTTTCGCTACGTCTGATGATACCTGTGCACGCAGCGGGCGGAAACCCTGCATTTCGTTAAAATTTAACAACAGAAACGCCTAAAAAATATATTTGTTAGCTGACATTATTGTAAGAGTGTGTCTCAGTTTAACTTTTCTTAATAAATGCACTTTGACGGTTACAACGACATAAATAAAGCAGCTTTAAAATTACTACTCGCTCACCCGCCCATAAAGATGACAGAAACAGATATTTATTTTACGGTTTTTATTCAAACAAATTGTTTATTCAAACCCTTCGAATTCCTCGTCCTCTGTGTCGCTTGCAAAAAGTTCAGCCAGAGAACGAGGAAGGTTTCCCATCGTCAAAGGTCCCTGTCCCTCCATCTCCTCCTCCTCACCGCTGTCTGAGTCCTCAGCAGCTCCAGCTGACGGTGGGAGGATGCCAGCCTTTCTGGAGCCAGCCACTACGGTTCTGGTGCCTGCGCCCCTAGCGGTCAAAAGCATACCTGTCAAGTTTTGGATTTAAAAATAAGGGACATTTTCTGCCGGGTACTCCGAGCCATCCCACTACCCAACCAAAGTCCAGGACCCCTTACATTTTAAGACAGGTTTACAAGAAATCTAAAATAACTACCTATCAGCCACTTACAAACCAGTTATGTTTGTGTGTCTATCTAACATTCAAACCTATTTTGTGAAAAGGATTAGTTGCTATAATTTAAAGGGAATGGAAATGTTTGTTAAACCTAAGTTTAGAACCAGTTTAAAGGGTAGGTCTACTACAATAAGAGGAATTGATCTTTGGAATGGACTAGAGGACAATGTAAAAATGTGAAGTCCATACTAATATTTAAGAAAATGATTAAAACTATTTTGTTGAAGAGTTACATTTAAGTTGATTCTAATTTAACAAATTATATTAGATATTTTGACGTGACTGAGACTGTATTATTTTGTATTACAAATAAGTATATTTATGTTTGAATTGATAGTTTGAATTGATTGTTTGATAAGGAGCAGATATGATAAGAAATGTTTTCTTCTTCTGCTTCCTTTCATTTTATGTTTTGTTTAATTTTTCTTTAAAAAAATTGTCATTGTTTTTAATATGAAATGAATAAAATTATACAATACAATACAATACAATACAATACAATGTGATCACAATCTGATAGGCCTACCTTTGTGCTTCATGGATTTTTCATGCTGACGGACATCGTTCCTTCCCCCATGAGAAACACTAAAGTCGCAGTTACAAATCTTACAAAACGCGTAATTGTGCCCCACCCTACTCTTCTTTAGGAAAGTAAATTAGCTGTCCCATTTTTCAAGATATTTACACAAAGTCTTAACTTTTTTGGCAGGGACGCCTTCTCTCTCGTTACATTCATCCATTTCTGATGTGTTTTTCCGGGTTCCGCTGCCGGCACTAACATCGCGAGAACTGCCACCGAGGCTACTGTTGGTGGCAGTTCTCGCGAGGCTAATGACATAATTCAGAGGCACTGGAATGTTTTTTTTTTTTTTATAATATTATAATACGGGAAATTTCCGGGAAAATAATAATTCGGGATGACGACAGGAAAGAGGGGTAAAATACGGTAGTTTCCCGGCCAAAATGGGAGACTTGACAGATATGGTCAAAAGTGGTACTGCACCATTTTTTGCCAAAATGAAAAACGGTCATATCTGAGCCAAAAATGGGTCTAAAAACATGGAGGAAAAGCCATAAATAGGTCTCACCTCTCTATAAGTCGCAGGGCATACAAATTAGGCAAAAAGGTGTGACCTATAGTCCG
>JBBPBX010043448.1:0-14883 GCA_038048925.1 Garcialebias charrua | reverse complement strand
CCTGTGTATGTCCTGTACAGTACATATTGCAGATCTGACAATAAAGTTGACTTTGACTTTTGACTTTGACTTTGATCTTTGTAAAACTTGGTTTATTTACATAATAACTTTAGTTGCGGGATGTCCGGCCCCCGAGCTGCTGGCTTTCAGAAACTGTGGCCCCCTGAGCAGTTTAGTTGAATAGTCCTGCTTTAGACATGTGTCTACTGATTATGTATAACTAGCTGACTCTGCTACTGAGAGAAAGATAAACTAGCACTGGTATTTCAATTTTTGTTCAAAACTCTGCAACCTTTAAACACAAAGCTGTCACATATTGGTATTTAGGCTTACAATTCCTAGAGAAAATTAAGACCAGTTTTTTAAACACAGCTATAAAATGAATCATAAGTGGTGAATGTTTTTTTAATTTTTAAATTGTATTTTTTTAATGATATTGAACATGGGGCAGCACGGTGGCACAACTGGTAGAGCTGCTGCCTCTAAGCGAGCAGGTCCCTGGTTCAGATCCTGGTCCAGGGGCCTTTCTGGGTGGAGTTTGCATGTTCTCTCTGTGCATGCGTGGGTTTTCTCTGGGTACTCCAGTTTCCCCCCACAGACCAAAAACATGCATGTTAGACTGATTGATAACTCTAAATTTTCCCTAGGTGCGAGTGAGAGAGTGAAAGGCTGTTCGTCTCATTTGTCTCTATGTATCCCTGTGATGGACTTGCGACCCATCCAGGGTGTACCCCACCCCTCGCACAGTGATCGCTGGACATGGGCATCGGCCACCGGCGACCCCCATGACCCAAAATGGAAGAAGCAGGTAAAAGATAATGGATGGATGGATGTTTTGCTGTTTGATACTTGTTAATTCAATGCTTTGGAAACATGATTTATTTCATAGCAGATATTTATACAGTAGTGGAGAAGCCCATATGTACAAAGTAACTGTTACAAAAAATACATTCATTCAACCTTTATTTAAACAGATAAGTCACATTGAGCCTCGAAGACTCATTTACAAGCGAGATCTGTTGGACAGACAATAAAAGTGGTGAAAAATGACACATGGGGTTTGGAGACAACAACAACAAAAAAATCCTAACACATTTTTGACCTAAAAAAGGTCAAAAATGTGGTAATGAAAAAAATTCTCACACACAAGCACATAATGACACCGACATTACGCGCGTAGGGGGGGACTCAAGGGCGGTGAGCAGCCATAGAACAGCACGCAGAGGCACTGCAGAGTTCAGATAAAAAACACTCAGTTCATATACAGTAGTTTCCTCTGGAGAGATCTGTGCACACTCGGGGTGGGGGGCTGCCGAAGATGGCCAGAGACAAATCCAGAGTCCTGAAATGATGACAGAATGTTTATTCAGCTGTGCTCCTCTGAAAAGTCAGTGGATTTCCTCAGTAGAAGGTTTGGGAGGGTGAGAGTGTCGGGTTTACAAAACTTCTACAGGCGTGTTGAGATAATACAGCCTTGTCAAGGCCAGTCAGGGAGCCGATTTTCAGATAAACACAATTGTTTTGGGGACAGGCAGAACTTTAATGACATCTAGCTTCGGTCTGTGTCGGTCCACTTGCTTCTGAAATGTCCAAATTAAATGACCATACCAATGGAATGTGCCTGAGAATAATCCCAGAGATCTGATCCATTGTTGAATGATGATATACAGTAAAGTGTAACAGTGAAGGTGAGGAAAACTGTAAACAAACTTGTGCAAACCTCTCCACCCAAACATAACGAGACACATTATGGCTGTGCCCCTGACCCCAACATGTGGTGAAATCAGATTGCAAACAATGAATAACAACCTTAATTGCAATAAACATCTTAGCATACCCAACATACAAGCTTTTTTCTCATGCCCATGCTTTGTTTCCTCCTGTGTCTGGTGTATTGTTGTGGCAGTGTTATAGCACCACAATAGGCCTGGCATGATTACTACAATTTTTTGTGTAATATTTAATCCAATAATTCTCAGTCGGGTCATCTGAACAGTTTATTTTTTATAGAAACGTTTTGTCCTCTATCTGGAGGGCTTCATAATTCAGAGGAGTAGTTCAACATTTCTATAAAAAAGAAAATGTCCAGATGACCTGACTGAGAATTATTGGATTTGGTACCTGGATGATTGAGCATGGACTTTGTTGCTTTGAACTACTTTGGCTGTGGCTGCCTGCCTGGGAGGAGTCAACGAGGGACATGACGGCCCCCAGAAACCATCTTAGCTCCAGAAAACTGGTTGGTCCACTTAAGGAGTTTACTGCTTGGTGGGGAAACAGTTTACTGGAACTCCTTTGACTGATGATGCCCTCCAGATAGAGGGTGAAACGTTTCTATTAAAAAAGAAACTGTCCAGATGACCTGACTGAGAATTATTGGATTTGGTACGGGTACCTGGATGATTGAACATGAACTTTGTTGTAATATTTATGTTTCTGTGTGGATTGGACATATGGAAACAGTGGCTGTATTTACAAGGATACGTTTGGAAACAATAGATAAAAAGTTCACTTTGGAAAAACTGTTCCCACGGGGACAAGACCCTTTTATTTTATTTTATTTTTTTCCAAAAAGGTAAATCTAACACGGTCATCAGGTTTTAGACCCTTTCCCTTTGGCAGGCAGGCAAGTCAAGCAGGAGTTTTCAAATAAAGATAATTTATTTAATCAACAAAAACAAAATACTGAGGCAGCAAAAACTTACAAAAATACAGGGCAAACAAGAACAGGGCAGGTAATCGAACAAACATGATCAGGATGGATGGATATTGGACAGAAGCTGGTACAGGCAGAGAACAAATGAGGTCTGGGTCATCTGTGAGCATAACAGAACAATGATCGGATGCAGAGTGGTGAGGAAGAGATGTTTAATTAAGTAAGGCAGAGGAAGTGTGGGAAATGAGTGCATCTGGGCAGGTAGCTGATTAGGGACAGGTTCACTTTGGGATTGGAACCCTGAATGATAAGCTTCAATATGGTTAACTCAAGGTATGGTGAGTAATATGCTGGTGAAAATCATAAATATGGTTAACTCAAGGTATGGTGTGTAATATGCTGGTGAAAATCATCATTACTCACCATAATCAGAACAAGCGTATTGAACGCTTGTTCTGATTATGGTGAATAATGACAATTTCTTTCTTACAGGTGTAGATTGGATTGTAGGAGCGGAGCATTAATTGGTTGTAGTAAGCAAAGGAAGACATCCAAAGAGAGTTCACATTCAATGATTAGTTAGAAGCGAGACAGGCTGAGTGAGGAGTGAGTGGAGAACAGAGAAACACTGAGTCAAACATAAAGATCAGGATGAGAATGTACAAAAAAACAGAAAAGGAAAATAAAGACATAGCATTACAAAGAAAAGAGACAAAGGGGCAGATCATCCCAGAAATAAGCATTTATTCTTTGTATATCCTCTCATAACCCAATCAAAATAGTTAAACGCTGATGTTACAAGACACACATCACAGAATGTGTGAAGTAATGCCAGATGGGTTCCATTGTGTGGGAGTTCAGTTCTCTCAGCATCCTGCAGTCACAAGATAGCGCCAACAAGCCATGTGGATCTTCTCTTTGATGAGCTGTAGAAGTGCAAAAGGCTGCAGAAGACCTCCTTTTACTGCTGGAGCATTACATACCTTTTGATAGTTGTGCTAATAGCCACTTTTGCATTATCTTGTGATAGATAAGACTTGTCTTGTGTTCTTATGTGTTTCAGCATTGTCTTCTGCTGCCTACCTGTTCCTGGACTTCCCCTGTATGAACTTGAGCTTCCTTATGACTTCCTCAGTCAGCTATCTCCTTGCCTTGCAACTACTTACCTACCCCAAACTGGGACTATCCTTGGCTGTCTTCCTTCGCTTACTAGAACCATTGGATCCTCTGCTTCTTCTACAATCCAAACTACACCTGTAAGAATGAAATTGTCATTACTCACCAGTCATCATACCTTGAGTTAACCATACTGAACCTTCTCATTACTCTCCACAGTTCCAGTCCCTCTGCATGCACATTGTTGAACATGTCCACTGTAAATAAACATTGTTAATTTTACCTGTTCTTGAAATCTGTTCAATTCAGACCATATTCTTTGGGTATCCCATTAAAACCTTACATATTGGCATTAACCAAAAGTTTTTAACATAAAAATAATTGTTCTAGTCTCTGTAACATGCTCCTGCTAGGGGTTGAATGAGTACACATTTTTTAACTCGACATTAACATAGTAAAGCTCGAGTAGAACTCGAGTAGTTGATGATGTCATAGGATCTTAAGATGCAAATAATAATAATAATAATAAAAACGCAGAAAAAGACATTTAATATTTACTAATAAAAAAGACCAACAAAACATTGGGAGTGTACATTATGCTGGACTACCGTTTATTATACTGCAGATAAATCACAGGAAAACCAAAACTATTAGTTATCATTATTAAGCTGCAAAAGTGAAAGAAACGTGCAGCACATCAAAAATGAAACTAAAAACAGTGGGGCGGTCAACCACCCCGCACTACCAACGATGCTGCACATTAGGTTTAGTTTTAGAGATAATTATGTTTATAGGGTTTTTTCATAGGTTTAGAGATTCATATTTTTTGCTTTTTGTTTGTGAAACAAGGTCAGTGGAAGCTGGTTCTGGTTCGGTCGATAGGACCCGGTTTTACACCATATTCTGTGACCTACAACAGTGCATGCAACACCGCCCCCTATGGTCACAATATACGGTGGTCATAGAATATGGTGTAACACGGGTTCACAACATGCTCCAAACAGGAAGTTGATGCATTTTCTGTTCTGTAACTGCGATGTGATGACGTCACTACGAATACTCAATATGAAATAAATAAATAAAACTTGATAGATGTCCTGGGAATCGATGTGTCGATTACTCGAGTAGTCTGTTAAAGCCGTAGCTACTGCCACTTCTGTGTATTAAAAAAAGGATCTGAACTCACTGGGATTAAGGCACATATGGGCGGGATACAAAAGGTTTTCCATATAGCTTAAAGATAAATAAAAATAGATAAAACAGTATTTTATTTGATAGAACTATTCGTTTAATCTACTTATGAACCATAGAGCTTCCAGTTGCACTGATGCAAAGGAGGGACAATCAATTGTTTAAGGTAATTAGCCAGTCCATCACAACTAATTTAAGCATGACCACTGATGGTGGAAAATGCTACCCATAGCACCTTAAACTCCGAGCTGCCTCAGTAACTCGGGCAATGAGCCAATACAGCCATTAACACTACGACAGAAATAGGCCACAGGAGCCGTTGACAGCGTGCATTCTGTTGTTGTTATCTTTACCGCTCTCAATCCTTCCTGACAGCCTTACCATCCTTTGGGTAAGGAAATGGCAGCCACTGGTGATTAGAAAGTGCCCACCACCTCCACATCCACCCCTCATCCAGGGAGTGGAATTATGCCTGCATTAATATTTTATATTACACAGGAGAAACCACATGTGTGCTCAGCCCTTTGTCTTTATGTCAAATGAAATGTGCTCAACAGTCATCAGCAGGTGAGGCGGGGTGGTGAGGGAAAGGGTTGAGGAGAGAAGGGAAAAGGAAGGGACAATGGAGGAGGAGAGAAAACAAATGGAATGAGACAAAAAGAGGTCTGCGAGTGATGTTGAACTGAAGAGCTGAGAGGAAATATGGGAAGAAATCAAAAATGCAAAAAACAATAACAGAGTACAGAAAAAGGAAGTTACAATAAATGATAAAAGGAAAGTGGATTGGGAAAAGAAAAGGGAAGCAGGAGAAGGGCTGAGAAATACCATTCGTGATTTGAATAATATATAGAGGTAAAGATCTACAGGACAGAGCAAAGGACAAAGAGCTTTGTTAAAAGAATGTGCTGTTCTCATTTACACGAGAAAAAGAATAATCAGTGCAAAATAAAAACATTTCACATACAATAAAAGCCTCCAACAACCCCTACTTTGTCCTCCTCGGTGTTAGTGGCTAAATCAACAGTTCTGGAGAAGATGTTTGTGGAGCAAGATGGTAATGCTGTGACAAACAAAGACATTCAAAGAGATAGTAAAGAAGTTTTAAACAGGGTACATAGCATTTTGAACATTCTCAGTTTGAAAAAACTGCATCTAATTTTGATGGGATGGATGAGTATATGGCTAGTCCAAGCATGGCCAAGACCAAAGTCAATTACTGCCATTTTAAAACAACACTAAGCTAAAAAAAAAAAAAAAATCAATGATGATTTGTGCAAATACAATTTTAGAAACCTTTAACCAATTTCTCCTTACAATTTTTTTTACACAGACTTTTATAATTATTTGCTCAAGCAAATAGCAGTAGCATAGCACTTCAGGTGCAGCCTGGGGCAATTATGGAATAAATCTACATTTCTGCAATTATGCATGTGAAATGTATAACTGATGCTAGTGTGGAGGTTTCCAAAGTGCCATTCAGATAGAAAAGGAGCAGCAAACTCTGTAGTTTAACACTGAAAACCAGCGTATTAATACAAGTTTAACTTTTTTTAATGCTATATAAACATTACTGTTTACACAGGGAAATTAACTGAGGATGTGGATGATGATGGTCAAGAATAATGGACTTTGTTCACTTTTTGCCCTTCAAGGATTGAAGACAGTGATCAAGGAACCAGGAGTGCAGAGAGGATTATTATTATTATTATTCAGTTGAGTAAGTAGGTTGAAGAATCTTAGATAAGTATAATAACTTTTCCAGTTCCCTTTCAGTCTGGTATCTCAGTGCAACATACTTGCTATGGGAATTGCGCCCCCGCACGATTACCTGAAGGAATATACTCACGCCTTTACGGCTAGGGGCGTTATCGCCGCGCCAGAGGCCCCGCCCTCTGGGCACTTAAGCGGCTTGCGCCCCTTCATCTTTCTCTTTTTGCCCTTCACCTCGCTTAAACCTGAACTACCTCTTCGCGGGACTTCTCTGTTGCTTCATCGCTCAACCTGAGGTGAGCTCGCTCCCTGCACAGAGCGCACAGAGAATTATTCTTGTGTGCTGCTGGACTAGAGGAAGCTAGTCCGGCACATTTCTCTTAACCCCGAAGTATTTTTCGGCTCTCTCTACAGGTTGCTTCGCTCGACGGCGCTAATTGCGCCACAAGAAAAAAGCTACCTCGCTAACTCCTAGCGAGCTAGCTAGCGAAAGCGACGCAACGGAGGAGACTTTTCAAGAAAAAAGAAGAAAGATTCTGGAAGGACTCGCTGGCCTCATCTCGGACATGCCTCCGGAGAAAGGAAAGCGAAAGGCGAGACTTCCAAGGAAAACCAGCGGGACGGCAAGCCCAACTTCGCGCGCCTGTCCCAGTGGATGCAGTTTTTCCCTCGCAGTAACGGACACCCACGAGGCCGGTCCAGTCTGCCTGGGAATGCTTCATGCAAAAACAGCACTAGATGCGCCCGACTTTTGCCCACATTGCAACCTCATGATGGATGCGGTGCTGCGGCATCGGGTTGATCTCGTCGCCAAAGAAATGGGCGCTTCAGCGACAACAGCGGATGCGGACACCACGGAGCCCCTCACTCCCACGCCGGAGTTGGAGAACATGTCTCTACATGACATCACACGTGTCGAATGGGGAGACAGCCCTGACGTGCTGACTCCTATGGTGGACCTAACAGTCAAATTCGACACCCGTGGCATGATGAACGAGGACAAGATCTTGATTTCAGCCTCGGGCGAATTTTCAACGGAGGAGGCGGACGTGGAACTGGAGGATCAGGGTGAAGATCTCTCCCAGACCCGGTACCTGTGCTCCCAGAAACTGACTTTTCCATCCCTGCTCTGTTCGACTTGTGCCACAGAGCAGCGGACGCGTTGCACATTCCATGGCCTGAACCTCCGCCTCGCCAACAGGTCACGAAGCTGGTAGGACACTATTTTTACTCGAAGCAGCAGGCCACCACGAGGCAAAAGATGCCCGTGTTCCCGGACTTCCTCACAGAACTAACTCGCACCTGGACTCAACCAAGAGCCCCCATGCTTCTTCCCCTCTCACAGTTCCTCGACGTAGACGGGATGGATGAAGTGGGAATAGCTAACGTGGCTATGATTGAGGACACACTAGCGTCTCACCTGGCTCCTAAATCATCACGAACTAAACCAACTCTTCCCAGCAAGGCTTTTTGAGCCTCAACGTCTCTACTCGAGAGATGCTAGAGGGCTCAGGGACTCACGGCACGCGCCATGAACGCGTCCGCGTTAATGCAGGCTTACCTGGCAGAAAAGCTGCAACAGCTTCAAACAACAGCGGACAAGCAGGCGGCTGCCGAGTTGCTGGATGAAGCCCGCAGGGCAAAAGACTTTGTGCTCCGTATGATGGGGACAGCTACTGATGCACAAGGCAGGGGAATGGCAGAAGTGGTCATCGCGATCCCCCACCTCTGGATAACTCTGACGGATCTCCCGGAGGGACAAAAGGTGCCTTTTCTCCACCACTCGATAGAGCTGGAAGGGTTGTTTGGTAAAGTTTTGGAGCGAATTCAGACTAAGCTGGACCAAAGATGCAGACAGGCGGAAGCTCTCCGGGTGGACATTCCCCAGAGAAGCTTCAACCCCCAAGGGCGTCTGCTGATAGCAGATCTGCGTAGTCACAGCACCACTCGGCAACGCGTGCCCCACCGCAGAAGCGGCCAGCATACGAGGAGGAGCCCAGGCAAAGACCCCCGCAGGGCCCACCTCGTACCGAGCATGCATGGAGCAAAAACAGGTTTGTCTCCCGCCAGGCGACCAAGCACAGGGCCTCCTTGGCGAATCGTGACAACAGACAAAAACGTGCCTGATGAACCAGGTCCACGTTTCACGTTACACGGTCACCCGCTCACGTGGTAACGAGATTGATCCTTTCATGTCCAGACTTTGCTCGTAACACAGTACAAACAAGTGGTTTATTTACAACATGCACAAATCATGCTTTCTCTGCTGTGAGGGACATAAAATCATGTACGTCATTACACATAAACACAAATAAAGTTCAAGAAACAGCTCCTCTCTGTTTTATTGACTCTCAAAAGAAACAACAACACACAATCTTCAGCAAAACAGGTCCCTCTGGCTTGCGAGCCGTCATAAAGGAAGAAAGCCTTTTCCCCCTCTCCCTCACGGCCCATGGGGTATTAGCATAATTAATAAACCCCAACAGAGTGCCTCTGATACATCTGCAATGAGCAGACACAGAGGCGTCTGCAAACCCCCTCCCACACCTCTCAGGGAGACAGGTGGGGAGGGTCACGTGCTCAAGCCCTCGTTTCGTTGTGAACGATGGAACAGCCAATACACTAACCAGACAAACATGTGACATGTCCGCACCTCAGGGAGGTAAGCTGACAGAAACCGTGTTTCCATCTATTTTCATTTCAAATTTTGAGCTAATTTTTGAAATCTCGCAAAAATGTAAATACAAATTAATGCGGATCAGAAGTGTTTCCATCAACTGGCTTAAAAGCGCATCTACCGGGCCATGCACAGCGTCATTACGTCAGACATCAGCGTCATTGCGTCAGACGTCAGCGTTACGCATGTCTACAGTAAACAGGAAGTAGCGGTTGAAAACAGAACCCGGCCACACATCTCGTCAAAATAATAATAATAATAATAATAATTGTCTATTCCTGTCATCTGCGTATGTTTCCCATACACAGACGAAATTCGTCTCTGCATTTAACCCAACCACCTACCAGGTGGTGCAGTGAGCAGCCATAGAAAGCGCTCGGGGAGCTGGAGAAATAGGTGTGCACTCATAGACACCCCAAGGTGTGTAGTGGCCGGGACGCGAACCCGCGTCCTTCGGGTCCCAAGTCAAACGCCCTAACCACTACACCATCTTGGCTGGAGAGAATATTTCAGGTATGTGTTGCTATCGGGCAAGTTGTATTTATTCTGTCATGTCAACTAGTTTTAGCGATGTTACATGTTGTCCGGAGCGGAAACAGCTGAACGTCACGTGACGTGAATGTTCGCTACGGCAGAACTGAGTCGGTAAATCTGTTTCCATCTGTGGTTTTGCACATCTGCTCATTTTCGAAGATCCCAAAAACCACCTCAAGCGAGCGTATAAACTTTTTGGCAAATTTGAGGAAGTAACTTCGCATTTTGCCGTTTCCATTAAGCTTTTCTGCTGCGATACTTCAAAATGCGCATCTAGGCACCTTGATGGAAACACGGCTAGAGTCTGACGACGGGGGGGCTACATCAGACGCCCTCAGGCAGCCACAAACTTCACACCTTCACAACAATGACTGTGTTCAGCCTGCTGTAGATGAAAACAAGTCAGAGCCAAATCAGATCTCTCTTCCTGTTTTTCGAGGGGGACTGAGCTCTTCATCACCAAATAATCTGAAGTCTGCCAAACCAAAAGGAACAACCCCACGCTCTCATGGTGCAGCCGCTCCTTTGTTATTAACGAGGGACACGCATTGCCCAAGCAGTACTCAGACAGCACGTCACCTCCCGTTCTGTGCTGATCCAAATCTGCTTTCAAAAATAATTCTCCCAAAGGGTGAAACATAGACCTCGGTCGGTTTACCTGGTACCAACGCTCCATTAAAGCCAAGGACAAGTAGACTGGACCACCCCAGAAAACGGATTGGAGTCAGGAGGTCTGCTTGTTTACATAACTCGCAGCCTCACAGCAGGACCCCAAACTTGGAGGAGGAAAATAGACTTTCTGCTCCAAACCTGTCTAATAAGGATGAGAGGTTACATTTGCCCTCAATTAACCCTGAGCAGGGTAACTTGGGAGCATATCAGCAAGGAGGCCTCCTTCCCAATCTGGTTGACCCCCAGGGGTTAACACCCTCTGTGTCACCAGAAGGGGCAATACAACCACTTAGGCCAGGAACTGCCAAAAGTCTCAGCTTGTTGGCTGAAAATAACAGGTTGATGGCGTCAGGCTTGCCAGAAAATGTGGTATTGACCATACAAAATGCCCGTGCTGGATCAACACAATCTTTATATGCACAAAAGTGGCGTGTTTTTGAAGCCTGGTGCTCAGAAAGAAATATTGTTTCTTATGCATGCGACTTGGCTCAGCTCCTGACTTTCCTTCAGGACTTACTAGAAAAAGGTCAT
This sequence comes from Garcialebias charrua, assembly GCA_038048925.1. NCBI lineage: Eukaryota > Metazoa > Chordata > Actinopteri > Cyprinodontiformes > Rivulidae > Garcialebias > Garcialebias charrua. The sequence continues at coordinate 3,796 of JBBPBX010043448.1, read as the reverse complement.
TCTTATTCAACGATTAAAGTTTTCCTATCAGCTATTTCAGCCTGTCACGAAGGCTGGGGACACAGGACACCCGGAGCACATCCAATCATAATAAGATTTATGAAAGGTGTCCTTTGGACCAAACCACCCAGCAGGACCCTGACCCCTGGTTGGGATCTTGGCCTAGTCCTAGGGGCCCTCTGCGGCCCTCCATTCGAGCCGCTGATCGAGGTTAAGATAGATTTACCATCTTATAAAACTGCTCTACTCCTGGCACTTTGCTCGGCAAAACGCGTGGGTGACCTCCATGCATTATCTGTACATCCAATGTGTACCAGATTCGTCCCGACTGGTCAAAGGTCACATTAAGGCCTAATCCCGCATACACTCCCAAGGTCTTAGCTCTGAACCATAGGAGTCTAGACTTTGATCTCTCCTCTTTTACACCTGCTCCTGTCCTCACTCAGGAACAGGAAAGGCTACAGGCTCTCTACCCAGTGAGGGCTTTACGCACCTACATGCAGAGAACAGCCGAATGGAGGAAAACAAACCAACTGTTCATCTGCTTTGCAACACCTGCTACCGGGAGAGCCCTATCAAAACAATGCCTCTCACACTGGGTGACTGAGGCCATTAAAAGGGCCTACAGTAGCAAACGTAAACAGGTATCCTCTGGAAAGCATGCTCACTCTACTAGGGGCTTGGCCACTTCCTGGTCATTATTCAAGGGTGTACCAGTCGCAGACATCTGTGCTGCTGCGAATTGGAGCTCATTAAATACTTTTGCAAAGCATTATAGTTTGGATGTTACTGCGGGTGACGTCACTCAGGCTGTCCTTTCTAACACACAATAGAAAGTAGCCTTGGGATGCCTGCTGGTCAAAGGCAGACGTTCACTCTAGCATGCATTTTACTGAGCATTTCAAGGGCGTGAATGGATTACGTTCCCATAGCAAGTATGTTGCACTGAGAGACCAGACTGAAAGGGAACTGAAAGTTATGCACCATAACTCATGTTCCCTGAAGGAAGGGAACGAGGTGCAACATAGCTGGCCCTTTTCAATGCTGAAAGCTCGGTGAAGTGCAACTTTGGAGAAAGATGGAGGGGCGCAAGCCGCTTAAGTACCCAGAGGGCGGGGCCTCTGGCGCGGCGATGACGCCCTTAGCCGTAAAGGCGTGAGTATATTCCTTCAGGTAATCGCGTGGGGGCGCAATTCCCATAGCAAATATGTTGCACCTCGTTCCCTTCCTTCAGGGAACATGAGTTATGGTGCATAACTTTCCGATTTGATCAGTGATAGAGCTGGCGTAGGAAGAACAACCTTCACATCAATGTGAAGAAGACAAAGGAGATGGTCGTGGACTTCAGAAGGAGAAGATGTTCATATCTTGGATCTTATTGCTGTTTTTCTTTTACATTTTATACTTTTGTTTGATGTAACTGGGACCCTGTGTACACAATTTCATTCCACCACATGTGGTGTGTATGACAAATAAAGAACCTTGAATCCGTTGGAATAGGAAATGCTCAAAGGACAAAGGATTCAAGTAAGTAAAAGAGTGCAACAAGAACTCAAAGGTTAAAACATAAAATGCAGGATGGTCACTGCCAAGCTGACAGTTTGATTGGGAACTGGATGGTGGTCTGTGCTAACCTTAAGAACTGGAGAGATGATGAGCTCATAACCTTCAGATGAGACAACTTGAAGCGAGCTGAAACCCACAAGTGTAAAACAAAAATCCAGCCAGCCCACAGCTCCATACAGAGGAAACAGCGGAAAAGTGGACAGGCCAGAGCCTTCAGGCTGCTCTCCTAACACCATCACATGAACCACTATGAAATATTTAAGATTAAAGTTTATTTAAAGCAACAGCAATGATGCTGGTCTTGGCCACGCCTGGACTAGTTTTTGGCATCTTAAAAATATGTTTCTCAAAAAAAAGCTACAAATAAAAACAGTAAAATAGCATTTGTTTATAATAAACCTTCCACCGAACATAACTTCAAAAGAGCTGTATGAATTACTACTAGAGCAGGAAGTTAAATGTACTGTGTTCATGTTCTTACATAGGATATTGTTACATACGAGATATAATCTGCTGCATTTTTGCAAACTGAGTTGATAATTCAGGGTTCCAAAGGTGGCCGCCAGACCGCTAGGGAGCGCTAAAGCGCTAATCCGCTTATAGCGGACCTAAACAATTTGTCAGCGTTATAGCGGATTGACTAACTTTTATAATTCATAAGCGGATTTGCGCTATTTTTATTTAAAATGCAGTACCGCTAATAACTTATCTATCAGTAAAAACGAAAAAACTTATTTACGGGCTCTTAAATCAACCGGACAGCTCACAGACCATATCCTGTCAGCGCCGGATGTGGTCCGTGAACAAAAGCGGTCCCTGCCCTAAGGGGGGCTAGAGAGAGCGCTCTCTCTATAGCAGTTAGCAGCCAGTGTGTTACTCTGCAGCCTTATTGCTTGTTTTCGAAGAGTCAGACGAAGAGTTTTTAACATGGAGGGTGAACTTATGGATGTTTCTCAGCGGCCTACGCGACGCGTCAGCGCCTCATTTGCCCTGTTCAAAATGGCGACGGCCACAGAAGCAAAGGACTTTACAACAAAACACGGTAAAAACAATTGTTTCTTTGCTGAAAAAAAATATATTTCTTAGCTGACTTTATAGCACAAGGTTTTTCTGAGCTTAACCGTTTCATGAAATGGTCAAATCTGCTGGATTTAAAAAAGTAGTTAGCCATTTGCAAGTTAGCGCATTAGCATTAGCTTCCGCTAGCTTTGCTAATACATAAGCGCTTTTGAAATTACGGACCTAAATAAATTAATAAGCACTTTAGAAATAGCGGAACTAATTCTTTGGATTAGCGCTGCCCAGCACTGGTTCTTATCCATCGTGAAGGCAAAGGTTTTGTAAAGTTGTCATACAAGCATTAAACTGAGATAAACAAAATGCTTAACAAAATCAAAATGAATGAAATGAAATTGTAAAACAGCCTGACTACTCAAGAAAATGCAACCACAATTACTTAAGGACATTTCAGAATCAGAATCAGAATATCTTTATTGACATTGCACTGAGGTACAACGGGATTTCACTGCAAGAAACAAAAAATCTGTACTGAAAGACAATTTGTTGTTGACCCTAAATAATTATGGTTGTAACTAAAGAAAATGTATTACTTCTACTGCTGTAAAATATGTAACTTTAGCTCATAGGTTCAAGGGCACTTTATTGTCATTTGCATCACATGTGGTACATGAGGTGGAACAAAATTGTGAACTCAAGTTCCCAGGTGCACCCCAAAATAGCAAAAATATAAAGTATAAAAAAGAGTATACAGGCATAGGTTTATGTTTCCTGTATACTGCATGTGTCCTCAGTGCACTTCTTGATTCAGATATATTAGCACACTTTTGAATAATTTAATTTCAGTTTGCTGAAAAAGGGCCTCAGATGTCAAACATAAACAAACTTAAATTTGAGAAATATTAATGCATCTTTTATCTGTAACTATCTCAGCATGTGAGAGGTGGGCCACAAACCTCCACAAGACAATAAACTCCATCCACTGGTTCATGAGATATTTTGTGAACAGACAGATAAATTAACATACACATACAGACACAGTCCAAAACATTGCCACCTCTTGTCTTCAATGACAGGCAGTAATATGTAATAAATGTGCTTACACCTGTCATGATTCTCCTAATCTCATTCATTCAACCTTTATTTATACAGGATAATCTCATTGAGCCTCGAGGACTCATTTACAAGAGAGAACTGTTTTAAACAAAGAACA
>JBBPBX010043447.1:3090-27913 GCA_038048925.1 Garcialebias charrua | reverse complement strand
TCCGTCAGTTGACCTCAGGTCATGTGACCTGTGTCGGTCCGTCAGTTGACCTCAGGTCATGTGACCTATGTTGGTCCATCAGTTGACCTCAGGTCATGTGACCTGTGTCAGTCCGTCAGTTGACCTCAGGTCATGTGACCTATGTCGGTCCGTCAGTTGACCTCGGGTCATGTGACCTGTGTCGGTCCGTCAGTTGACCTCGGGTCATGTGACCTGTGTCGGTCCATCAGTTGACCTCAGGTCATGTGACCTGTGTCGGTCCATCAGTTGACTTCATGTCGTGTGACCTATGTCGGTCCGTCAGTTGACCTCAGGTCATGTGACCTGTGTCGGTCCGTCAGTTGACCTCGGGTCATGTGACCTGTGTCGGTCCATCAGTTGACCTCAGGTCATGTGACCTGTGTCGGTCCGTCAGTTGACCTCAGGTCATGTGACCTGTGTCGGTCCGTCAGTTGACCTCGGGTCATGTGACCTGTGTCGGTCCGTCAGTTGACCTCGGGTCATGTGACCTGTGTCGGTCCGTCAGTTGACCTCGGGTCATGTGACCTGTGTCGGTCCATCAGTTGACCTTAGGTCATGTGACCTGTGTCGGTTCGTCAGTTGACCTCAGGTCATGTGACCTGTGTTTGTGACCTGTGTGACCTGTGTCATGTGACCATCCCCAGTTTTTAGTAGTTTTAATAGTGTTTTTGTACCTGACTCTGCGCGTTTTTTGCGGGTGAATTATAGCCGAACTGAGCTGTTGAGAATTGGAGCGGATTTACCACAAGGCACAGCTGAAATCAGCAACGAACTCAAATCAGAGCTCGGAAGATTGGATCTGCTTAGATCATCTTTCTGGAAGCAGATGCGCGGAGGAAAGAAAAGAAAGCGGTGCTCTCGAGGGAAAAAGCGTGGCTGTCGAGCAGGAATTATGACGAGACTGCGGGCAGACGCTAAAACCGGGAGACCCCCGATGCCGGCTCTTTTCCTGTCCAACGTGCGCTCGCTCGACAACAAGATGGATTTGCTTCGTCTGAGAGTAACAACGTCGGAGGAGATGAGGAGATGTTCGGTGCTTTGTCTCACGGAAACATGGATCAATGAAGACACTCCTGACTCTGTTTATGAGTTGGATAATAAGCTATTTTTCAGAACGGACCGGTGCATCGAGACTACGGGGAAAACGCGAGGCGGAGGCGTCTGCATTTACGTTAACAAAGACTGGTGCACGAACTGTGCCGTTATCAGCAGGATCTGCTCAGCTGCTGTGGAGCTTTTAACAATAAGATGTCGGCCACATTATCTTCCCCGCGACTATTCAGCGATAATAATAAGCAATGTTTACATAGCACCCGATGCTAATGCCAACGACGCCCAGGGAGAAATTCATGACTTACTCACCTCGCTGCAGTGTAAATATCCTGAGGGGTTTTTCATTGTTTCCGGGGACTTCAATCACGTAGATTTACGTGTCATTCTTCCAACCTTCAATCAGCACGTTTTCACAGCAACACGAGGAAATAAGACACTAGACCAGGTCTACACGAATGTGAAGGGGGCGTACACGGCGAAGCCACGCCCACCGCTCGGGGCTTCCGACCATCGCTCCCTGCTATTGGTCCCTAGACAGCTACCCCCACTCAGACGTTCGAAGCCGGAACAAAGAGTGATCACATCGTGGCGCCAAGATAGTTCCCCCATGCTAAGAGACTGCTTTGAAAACACAAACTGGTCTGTCTTCAAAGAGGCAGCTACGAATGGAAGTTCAGTTGACCTGGAACTTTATGCTTCCTCAGTCCTGGGTTACATCAGTACATGTGCTGAAAATGTATCCATTTTTTTCTCTTTCTTTCTCTTTCTTTTTTGAATGTTTGTTTTATGTTTGTCTGATATGTATTGTAGAAAAATATTAAAAATAAAGTAATAAAAAAAAAGAAAATGTATCCATAAGAAAGTGTGTTAAATTTTACCCCAATCAAAAACCCTGGCTAAATAAGGATGTCCGCACCCTGCTGGCAGCCAGGGACACTGCATTCAAGTCTAAAGATACTGAGGAGTTGAGAAAGTGCAGGAGAGAACTGGATGATGGCATAAAGAAGGCCAAAGCCGCGTATGCACAGAGGATCGAGGGACAGTTCACCTCACATGATCCACGGAGCATGTGGCAGGGCATCAAATGCTTAACAGACTACAAGGGCAAAAGCAAACAATGCCCCAGGGACCCATCCCTGCCTGATGCCCTCAATAAGTTTTATGCACGTTTTGATGATCCAAACAGACCAACTAGCACCAGACTCAACTCATCACCAGACGAGGAGCACCTCAAAGTGACCGCAGCAGAAGTGAGAGGTAGTCTCAGAAGGATCAACCCTCATAAAGCTACGGGTCCAGACAACATCCCAGGGAAAGTTCTGAAGGAATGTGCGGACCAGCTCTGTGAGGTGCTGGCTGACATCTTCACCACCTCACTTTCACTGGAGTCAGTTCCCACCTGCCTGAAGACTGCCACCATCATCCCAGTCCCAAAAAGCTCCACAGTGACTGGTCTGAATGACTATAGACCGGTGGCTCTCACCCCGATAGTCGCTAAATGTTTTGAGAAACTGGTCATGTCCCACATCAAGACAGCCGTCAACATCAGCGAGGACCCTCATCAATATGCATACCGTGAGAACCGATCAACAGAGGACGCCATCTCCTCTGTGGTCCACACTGCTCTCACCCACCTGGATCAGAAGGACTCATACGTGCGTCTGCTCTTTGTGGACTTCACATCTGCCTTCAACACCATGATCCCCCAAACTCTGATAGACAAACTATCCACACTTGGACTAAGCCCCTCTATTTGTAACTGGGTCTTAGACTTCTTAACAAACAGACCACAGTCCGTGAAGATCCACAACTTCTCCTCCTCCACCATCACCCTCAGCACTGGCTCTCCTCAAGGATGTGTGCTGAGCCCTCTTCTGTTCACTCTGCTCACATATGATTGTACAGCCACACATCCAGGCTGTCATATTGTTAAGTTTGCAGATGATACAGCTGTGGTGGGATGCATCACAGATAATGATGAATCCAGCTACAGACAGGAGGTGGAACATCTGGAGAGCTGGTGCAAAGAGAACAACCTTCACATGAATGTGAAGAAGACGAAGGAGATGATTGTGGACTTCAGAAGGAACAAACACACCCACACCCCACTGTATATAGGTGGATCTGCGGTGGAGGTGGTCTCCAGCTACAAGTACCTGGGTGTACACTTGAATGATAACCTCAGCTGGAGCAATAACACCACCAGCCTGATCAAGAAAGGTCATCAGAGACTCTACTTCCTCAGACGGCTGAGACGAGCCGGTCTGAGAAGCTCAGTCCTCACCTCGTTCTACAGGTGTGCAGTGGAGAGCGTCCTGTGCTCCAGCATCAACGTGTGGCATGGAGGCTGCACAGTTGCAGAGAGGAAAGCTCTACAAAGAGTGGTGAAGGCTGCACAGAAGTCTGTGGGAGTCAGTCTCCCCACCATCACAGACATTTACACCTCCAGATGCAGAAAAAGAGCCACCTGCATCATGAAAGACCTCACTCACCCAGCACACTCACTCTTTGCACCACTCCCCTCGGGACGGAGGTTGAGGAGCATCAAATGTAGAACCACTAGACTGAGGAACAGCTTCTACCCTGAGGCTGTCAGACTCATGAATAAATAAATAATAAGAATAAACACTGCAAAATGTCACATCATGCTGATACTGATCTGTTTCTTGTTGCTGCGTTCATCTGTGACTATCTGCGTTCATCTGTGACCATCTGCTCATGTTCGTGCTGCTGTTTATAATGATGTTTTTCTACTACATTAGGGCTTAGTGTATTACTAGCTGATGTCTCTCTTAGTTAATCCTAGATGTTATTATTGTTTTTCTCTTGCATTTGTTGTTGGATGTAACTGGGACCCTGTGTACATAATCTCGTTTTCAACACATGTACTACATGCGGTGCAAATGACAATAAATTCTCTCTGACTCTGACTCTGACTGACTCTGACTCTGTGTTTGTCCATCAGTTTACTTCATGTCGTGTGACCTATGTCAGTCCGTCAGTTGACCTTAGGTCATGTGACCTGTGTCGGTCCGTCAGTTGACCTCGGGTCATGTGACCTGTGTCGGTCCATCAGTTGACCTCAGGTCATGTGACCTGTGTCAGTACGTCAGTTGACCTCATGCCGTGTGACCTGTGTCGGTCCGTCAGTTGACTTCATGTCGTGTGACCTATGTTGGTCCGTCACTTGACCTCAGGTCATGTGACCTGTGTCGGTACGTCAGTTGACCTCAGGTCATGTGACCTGTGTCGGTCCGTCAGTTGACCTCGGGTCATGTGACCTGTGTCGGTCCGTCAGTTGACCTCGGGTCATGTGACCTGTGTCGGTCCGTCAGTTGACCTCGGGTCATGTGACCTGTGTCGGTCCGTCAGTTGACCTCAGGTCATGTGACCTGTGTCGGTCCATCAGTTGACTTCATGTCGTGTGACCTATGTCGGTCCGTCAGTTGACCTCAGGTCATGTGACCTGTGTCGGTCCGTCAGTTGACCTCGGGTCATGTGACCTGTGTCGGTCCGTCAGTTGACCTTAGGTCATGTGACCTGTGTCAGTACGTCAGTTGACCTCATGCCGTGTGACCTATGTCGGTCCGTCAGTTGACTTCATGTCGTGTGACCTATGTTGGTCCGTCACTTGACCTCAGGTCATGTGACCTGTGTCGGTACGTCAGTTGACCTCATGCCGTGTGACCTGTGTCTGTCCGTCAGTTGACCTCATGTCGTGTGACCAGTGTCGGTCCGTCAGTTGACTTCATGTCGTGTGACCTGTGTCGTTTTGTCAGTTGACCTCATGTCATGTGACCTGTGTCGGTCCGTCAGGTGACGGACAACAATAGGTCAAGCATGTTGTAGAACACAGCAATGGGCCACCTGCATGTGACGGCACGTACCGTATATACTGTACATGTGCCAAGGACAAGGAGAGAGACAGTACTTGTAAGCAAAATAATTTATTTGACAGACCATCAGGGTTACAGGATAATCAGCACAACAGAATAAGACAATTTTATGCATAAAATTGTTCTGGAGCAGACAAAGCTTTCCGTTCAGTGGATGTCCCAAAATGCTCAACTGTGAGATAAATTCAGGGTCTGTTATGTGTGAATTCAGGTCAGGGCCTCTCTTCTGACTAAGGGGGGAAGTGCAAGCAGAGTCTTACTTACCTGGTGGAAACATTGGAATGCAGTCTGTGCAGTCTGGTGTGGTGGGGGTGTCTGAGTTGAGTGCACACATATTTATAACAAAAGGCAGTTAATGGTCCAATAATTGCTCAGAAGAAGGAGGGGGTTTGTCCTCAGGATCTTGAAAATTCAGTCATCCTAGTGTTAAGTCTGGTGTTTTCCTCCTGGAGAGTTGAGCAGGTGTTTTCCACCTCCGACATGCGCTGGCTCAGGTCGTTAGTGACAAGTTCCAGTGATGACACACGCTGGCCGTGTTCCTCCACCGCCAGCCGAGTTTGGTCCAGTTTGAGATCCAGCTGGTGGAAAGTTTGTTTGAACTCAGCTGACAGCGCCGCGCGGTGCTCCTCCAGCAGCGAGGTAATTGCCTCGAGGGTTATTAGGCCAGCGTCATCCTTCTCAGCGTCCTTCTTCGATCTTGTCGACTTTTGAGACATTTTTTAATTTAAAATCTTTAAAAGAGATGTTTGAAGGAAGTTGTGTGCGTGATAATAGGCAAAAAAAGGTAGATGTAGAGGGCTTGATGGTACTAAAAAACAAGTTTTAACCGAAGCACTGGCAAGTGCGACTTACTCCATCTTACGACCACACCCTCCGATAAACTTTTATTTCAACTGTAAAAATACTGTAGGGTGGTTTAGTTTTGTACATTTTTAAAATATATTTTAATGTGTTAAAATATACACATGTTAAAATATACTTTAAAAATTTACAAAACTAAACACCCTACAGTATTTTTTACAGTCATTGTTTTACAGTTAAAATAAAAGTTTATTATTAAAGTCTAATGTTAAAAGTAATTGTGGTTCCCTTAAAAAAAAAAAAGTTATGCTCTCAGATATTTTTGATTTAACAACTACGAATAATAACCTGCATTTAACTTTGATTGTAAACTTTTTTTATTATAGAGCACATAACCAAATCCAATCCATATGGTATCAGTGAATGGCATTTTTAGGTGATTGTATCAGAATCTGCATCATAAACCGTGAGGAGCATGGAACATTACAGTAATTTGTTCATAAAACGAGAAAAAACATTAGGAATGTATTTTAGAATGAGTTTTGTCCTACATTATATACACTCACCAAGTATCAAGCTTTGTGTTGTCCAAAGGCTTTGACTCCACATCTTTATGAGCCCCCGATTGCCTCCCAGTCAAACTTCAATTGGCCAATAACTCTCTCCCGTAGACGAGCACTGCAAGATCTCCAACCAGCAAGGCTGAGCTGGTCCGTAGAGACTTCACCTTTCGCCTTGGTCTTCAACATCCGGCACAACAGGCACCTGCAAAACACATGGATCTTGTTAACCAAATAATGATTAAACATTTATTTACAGTACAGTATTTGGAAATCTATAGTATATATTCATCTTTGCAATGAATATGCCTAAGTCCGGGTCCTGATGGCATAGGGGGTCATATTCTTAAGAACTGTGCCCTGCAGCTTGCAGATATCTTCTGTTTTCTTTTTAACATGTCTCTTCAAACCTGTACGGTCCCACAGCTCTGGAAAGACTCTGTTATTGTTCCGATTCCAAAACCATCGTTCCCTGAACGATTTCAGGCCTGTTACCCTGACTTCTTTAGTCATGAAGTCATTTGAAAAACTGGTTCACAAGACCCTCTTGTCAAAAGTTGAAGATCATTTGGACCCACTTCAATTTGCTTATCGTTCACATAGAGGGGTGGAGGACGCAACAGGAACTCTTTTAAATAAGGTTTTAAGACACCTCGAAGGTGCAAAAACATTTGTAAGATTGCTTTTTATCGACTTTTCATCTGCTTTTAACTGTATCCAGCCCCACATTTTAGCAGAGAAATTACAAAGTCTGTACGGTCTTGACTTCGGCCTCATATGTTGGCTTGTGGACTTTTTAACTGCTCGGTCTCAGAGGGTGAGAGTTAATGGAGTCCTCTCTGATGTCCTTCTGTCCTCTACTGGTTCCCCTCAGGGCTGTGTTCTTTCACCTCTTTTATTTATTTTATACACAAACGATTGTCGCAGCCATTTCCCTCAGCGTCACATTGTAAAGTTTGCCGATGACTCTGTCATCCTGTCCCTTCTGAGCAGTGATGACCCAGACCCCGGGCCTGTGATTGGGGACTTCACAGAATGGTGTGAGTCTTCCTTTTTAAAACTAAATGTTTCTAAAACAAAGGAGATGATCATTGATTTTAGGAAAAATTATTCAGTAACGGCTCCCATGGTCATTGACGGTGAAGCTGTGGATGTAGTGCAACAATATAAATACCTGGGAACTGTTCTTGATGATAAATTGACTTTTGACCTCCATGTTAATTCACTTTGTAAAAAGGCCCACCAGAGAATGTATTTTTATCGGAAGCTTTGTGGTTTTAATGTTGATTCAACTTTTATGAGAATGTTTTATTCATGTTTTATTGAGTCTATTTTAACCTTTTCCTTCATCTGTTGGTTTGGACTTTTGACCTGTAAGAACAAAAGCAAACTCTCAGGGATTGTCAGGATGTGCAGCAAAACTGCTGGCATAGACCTAAAGAACCTTGCAGACCTACACAAGGTGAGGTCAGTGAACAAGGCCAGGCAGATTCTGGCAAACCCTGATCACCCACTCCATGACGAGTTCAGGCTGCTCCCATCTGGACGCAGGTTTCTACAACCCAAATGTAGAACGAACAGATTTAAAAACTCATTTATCCCTGTAGCAATCAGGTTTCTCAATGCACAATAATTTTAACTAATTTTAACACTGTTACTTTAATGTTTTATTGTATGTGTATGTGAGTGTATGTGCATATGTATGAATCTGTACACCTATTGACTGCGAAACTAATTGCCCCTCGGGGATAATAAAGGAACTTGAACTTGAACTTAAGCCTATTTTCTATAGCTTTATTGCATACCATCAAGGGGTATCATATCACTTCTCATCTATCATTTATGTGTGCAATCAAAAGATGTAGAAATAAATTGTATTGTAATGATTCCCAAATGGATCAATAACATATAGTATCCATGCATTCAGTTAATTACCATGTCATCAGGGTCAGACAACACTTGAACAGAGATGGGTGGAGCAACAAGTGTCTGTACAGCTGGTGTTGAGTGGATGGAAGCAACGCTGAGATCCGATTGCCACATCTTTAGACTTTTTCACAACTGCTGGAAGCTCTGTAAAAGAAAAAGAAAAAACAAGGGGCAAATGAACAAAAATTGTGTGTCACTATACAGTACAGGATGTTGTGAGACCATTCAAAATTTACATAGTAGGAGACTGATCTAGAGAATAAATACAACATTCAAACAAGGCATTCTCCATTTCCACATCTGGTTTTAAAAATCAGTGTCTTAATTGCTTTACTCAAACTACTTAGAAATTACCTCTCAAGGCTAGGTTCTGAATCCGATCCAGTTGTGTCAGATGGGAGGGGTTGGATTGAAGCGCTGAGAGGCACAGTTGACAACCTGCAGAGTCTGAATCAAAGAGAACATGTGAGCTGAAGTCAATAGTCTGCAGCTTCCAACAGGATGGAGGAGAAGAGAAGAAGGAAGACTTAGAGTTCCTGCTGAGGGACCACTGGATGAGAGCTCACTCTGAAGAGTTCACAAACACCTCTCCTTTCCTCCTGTCACATCAATCAAGTGATGCAGCACATGCAGAGAGCTGCTGTCACTTGTGGCAGTGACATGAAGAAAAGTGAGCGAGACATTTTCTTCTAAACAACATCACTTCATCATTCTCCTTTCTGGCAGCAGTAAAGAGAAGCAGGTGAAGTGTGAGAAAATAAATCAACATCAAGTTATAAAGTTGTATTTTCTTCTTTACTTGTTAAATGCTGACATAAGTGGAGCTCAGAAACTGTTTGGTTCCTCCTCATGCATGTGGAATGATGAGAATCAAATTCTTGAAGTCTTGAGACTTGCAACAAAGGACTGGGACAGGAGCAGCTGCACATGTTCAGATTGGGCAGCTGCTCTTGGAGACTGAGAACATGTGAGAAATCTTTAGTTTCTGTTCTACATGCATCACTTTGATGCTTCCATCAACTTAGAGACAAATAAAGAGGATTCAAACCTAAAGATTCACATCAACAAGGGACAAACACCTCTGCTGTGTTAAGGCCGAGATACAGTGAAGCAGACTCCGTATACGCGCGTATATGCCCGTATACGCGCGTATACGGAGCCTCTGCTACAGCCCGGCTGATGTTCTCGCGTAGATTCTCGTGTTTTCGCTCCAAATTCTACGTCATTTCCTCCGTACCGTCACTTCCGATCGTCACTTCCGCTAGTTTTTCGCTCCACGGAGAGGACTCAACTGAGCTCGCTGATTGGTCACTTTGACACGCCTACTGAAATGATTGACAGATTTCAGTCAGCTCAAAGTGAAACCTATCGTGAGCAGCTCGCTCAGACTTCTGCGGTGTTCTGATACGGTCTTTCTACTATATATGTTATAAAAAGTTCTCTCAGAAATAAAAATAATAACAGGGAGTGCTTTTCCTGCAGCCCACAGCCCACCAGGGAATATATAAAACATCGCGCACCCAGGTAGGACCTGAATTCATTCATTTCATTCATCGAGTGAACGGAGGAAGAAGCGGTTACTTGACTTTAGGCAAAAAAACAAAAGAAAAGGCCCGATCAGCGATAAAAAAGAGGAATTTATTTCATTTGTGTAACATACAAAACAGTCCGGAGCCGGGGAAGTTTAGGTCAGACACCGCGCATCGCGTATGCGAATCGCGTATGCGTAGTAAAAAAATACTTTTGCGCGTACTTGCCCTGAGGGGCTACGCGGGGCTACGCTGCGTACGGGGCATACGTACGCTGCGTATTGGCGTATCGTGAGGACGCGCGAGTGTATCTCGCCCTTTACTATCAACTGTTTAGCACCACCACCACCAAAGTCTGGCACTCATATTAGCCTGCCTGTGTGTTTGTTAGTAAAATATCTCATGTACCAGTAAATCTGCTTAATGAAACTCTCAGAAAGCAATTGACTCTCAAGACCTCTCAAGACTGTGTGAATGAGATATATCTCATTCACACAGTCTTCCTTCAGCCTCTTGTTTAAGCAGCTACAAAAACAGTAATGTTGCCGAAATACGTATTTAAAGTAAATTAGTATTTCAGCCTGGCTGCGGTTATTGTTCTGCTGGCTAGTGAGCGCATGTGTGTTAACAGACATGCGACACAAACAGCGGGAGGATGCGGGGCCTTGTCTCTTTGAAAAACCATCCAGGAACTAAGCCAAAAAAATAAATAACTCGTAGCATATATGGCTTATTTAAACGCTAGAATAACCTAACCTGCAATGTTTTACTTGCCTCAAATTATCTGCCTCAGCAGCACACACCACCGTTTTAGCTCGTTGTTAGCTTAGCTTTTAGCAACAGCAGGTTTTGTTCATTCAAGTGAACAGAGCTAACAGCTAGCAAATAAACAAAACAGAACCGATTACCTTCAACTTCCAACTGAATGTCCAGTCGTCGTCCAGAGTCAGAGCAGTCGACGTCTAATAAAAAGCAAGTTTTACGAGCGCTGAGTCTGAGACAACAACAGCTTCTTGTCCAACAGATGAAAAGGAAATAGCTACATTTGAACGAAGCGCGCAAAGCAAGAGGCGTTGATTGGTTGGATATGATCACATGCTACTTCCCCCGATAAGCAAGAGTGGCGTTGATTGGTTAGGACAAAGTTCACATGCAACATGACAAGCAAGAGTGGTGTTGATTGGTTGGGACGTACATGATCAGAGTCAGAGAATCTTTATTGTCATTTGCACCGCATGTGGTACATGTGATGAAATGAGATTATGTACACAGGGTCCCAGTTACATTCAACAACAAAATGTAAGAGAAAAACAGTAATAACATCTAGGATTAACTAAGAAAAACATCAACTAGAAATACACTAAGCACTAATGTAATAGAAAAACAAAATCATTACAAACAGACAGCCGCACGAACATGAGTCTATATGAGCAAATGGTCACATATGAACACAGCAACAAGAAAACAGATCAGCATCAGCATGATGTGATATTTTGCAGTGTTTATTCTTATTATTTATTTATTCATGAGTCTAACAGCCTCAGGGTAGAAGCTGTTCCTCAGTCTAGTGGTTCTACACTTAATGCTCCTCAACCTCCTTCCTGAGGGGAGTGGGGCAAAAAGTGTGTGTGCAGGGTGAGTGGGGTCTTTCATGATGCAGGTGGCTCTTTTCCTGCATCTGCAGGTGTAAATGTCTGTGATAGAGGGGAGACTGACTCCGACAGACCTCTGTGCAGCCTTCACCAGTCTCTGTAAAGCTTTTCTTTCCGCAGCTGTGATTCTCACAGCTGCGTTTACCTTGTGTTTATGATCACATTCTACCCCCAATCCAATCATAATGCATGATCCACAAACAGAAAAATGGCAGAAAGCAAACTTCACGTTTCACGCCTGGAGTAACGCAGAATAAAATTGAATAATGATAATAATAATGATGATAATAATAATATCCTGATGCATGCTCAATAATAATAATAACAATATACTATATATATATATATATATATATATATATATATATATATATATATATATATATATACAACAATATAAAAAAACAGCTCGAGCTGTTTCAAAAAACTGACAAAACGTTTAAAACAGAAGTACTAAAAATAAACCAGTGTGAAAATACTTTGTGTAAAATATCTTGGCCAAAAGTTTAAACAGAAGTATAGATTAAGTATACTTAGACTTTTAGTTTATTTTTAGTATAAGTCAAGTATTGTGTAAAATAAACTTGGCTAAGTATACTTTTGATAAGTACCTAAAAAGTAAACTGAAAGTATACTCTTATTTTTTTAGTTTAAAATTAGTGTACTTTAAGTATACTTGCATATACTACTTTTTGGTAAGGGTGGAGGAATAGTTTGAAAGAAGAGGCGTTCATTACAGAAGCTTTCTTGACCCTTCTATAGGTATAGATCCCTATAGTATTAACCACCCCTTAATTTGTATCTTTAGCTGATCTAAACCATGATAGCTTACACACCAGATGCATGACAAATCATTATTTGTTGTTAATTTAAAGGACAACACCCACCATGACACTAACAATTCACCATATTGGACAATTACTGTAATTTATTATTAGGTCTATTTTCATTTTTGCATTTGGGACAGGCGAGGGTTAAAAAAACAAAAAAAAAAACCCACTCCCGAATGAATCCGGAAACCTGGCCGAAGAGTCCCGAAGGGTCATGCCTTTTGTTACATCGATCTCCACCCAGAAGGCAGAAGGTAGGAGTGAGTTTCCATGGAGGTTTATGAGAGAGAGTGCGTTAAAACTGCATATTTCCTGCATATTTCCTGGTGCATTTGTGTGTATATGGACCAGCGCTCTGATCTTATTTATTATTTATTTTATAACACCGCTGCGGACCTGTTGCTGCTCT
The DNA here is from genome assembly GCA_038048925.1 of Garcialebias charrua. Classification (NCBI taxonomy): domain Eukaryota; kingdom Metazoa; phylum Chordata; class Actinopteri; order Cyprinodontiformes; family Rivulidae; genus Garcialebias; species Garcialebias charrua. The sequence goes on along the minus strand of JBBPBX010043447.1, from coordinate 15,233 downwards.
CATTCATTCTGCCCAATGGAGCGAGCCGCGAGCCGCGCGCGTTCTGGCTCCTCGTTCCGCTGGTCACCTTTGAAGTTCCTCGTGCCGGTGTAATTTGCTCCCTCGAGTGTATGTATCTGCTCTTATCTCTCGTCAGCCTTGTTGCGAGGAGCACGGGTCGGGCAGCACGCGCGCGGGCAGAGCTCAGCTGCGCGGCTGGCTGCCTTTCTGATCACGGGGCGAGAGAATAAAAAGCCGATGCGGAAATGAATGAATTTGTCGCGATCAAACGAATTAAACTAGTATGTCTAAGTGGATGCTCGCTAAGAATATGATAGACATGAGTGAGCGACAGCAGGATTAATCAACACAGGCAGCTTTAGGGAATATTTAAAAATGCTTCCTTTTTCTTTTCCTCGCTCGGCTCGCCTGTAACTCCAAGGCGTCACTTTGGTGACGTGAATGCCCAAGTGAATGCCCATATATGGAGAGGGGCAGATTTTCCCGGAGCTGCATGCTAAAATCTGCTATAAATCATGAAATAACACATTTAGTGTTATTTCATTCCGGGAGGCCGTCCATCAAGCAGAAGCCGGTCAGGCGGTCGACCGGGAGGCCGATATTTCTTCACAATATAAGTAAACGCTCCTGTATTATTTTTAAATAAACTAATAAATATTAATGGCGATGCAATTTGAAAACATGGTGGGTGTTGGGCTTTAATGATTTGTTAATAAATGACTGCATTTCCTGATGGGTCAACTATAAGGCCTAATGTAAAATCCCAATCATAAGCCCACCTAAAACCACATAAATGCATAACACATAGAACCAGAATGGCACTGACTGGAAACCAACCAGCCAACCACCTTCGATATGGAGACCTGCAACTCCAGCGTTGGTCTCCAACTCTCATCCAGTTGTCGCCTCTTCTACATCAATCAAGGGTCCCTCTCTACATGCTGATGCAATCAACAACTCCAATCATTGTGGAATTACCGCTGTGGATTATAAATTTTGTTCCAATGGATTACAAACTCAGTTTTCCAAGGGATTAAAAGTTTTGCCACAATCCAAAAAAGCTAAGTCTGGTCCTCTGGACATTCAAAAAACAAAACAAAACAAAAAAAAAGCAAAAAAAACTGTAGAAACGTTTCGTCTTTCGTCCGAAAGACTTCCTCAGTCTGAGAAGCTGTGTTCAGCTCAGTCTTATAAATAGCACCCTCCCACAGTGGATCAACCAGTTGGCTGATGACAGCCGAAACCAGCTGCTCACATGATCAAGGAGGACCATCAGCCTGACGATGGATCGTTAACACTCTGATGGTTGTTTGCTATTCACAGGGGGCTGAGTGATACTAGCAATAACGGCATTGTAAGTGGGGGACAGTTGAACCCGGAGGCCTCCGCCTCTGTTTAATGATGGACGGTTTCTTTTCACAAAGATGGCCTCCTTTACTCCTCTCTCAAACCATTGTTCCTCTCTATCAAGGATGTGAACATCTTCATCCCTGAAAGAGTGACCGCTGGCCTGGAGATGAGTGTAGACCGCAGAGTCCTGACCTGATGATGTTGATCTTCTGTGCTGGGCCATCCTTTTGGCCAGTGGCTGTTTAGTTTCCCCTATAAGACTGATCACAGCCCTCCTGACACTGAACAGCATACACAATATTACTCTGTTTGTGCCGGGGGACTGGATCTTTGGGATGAACCAGTCTTTGTCGTAATGTATTTTGGGGTTTAAAAGCCACTGGGACGTTGTGTTTAGAAAATAAACGTCTCAATGTCTCTGAAACTCCCGCAACATACGGAATGACCACTGGTCTGGGTCTGGGTTCCTTCTTTTCACCTGATGGCTGGCTGGAGTCCTGTTTGGGTTTCTTCTCTGCTTTCAGGAAGGCCCAGTTAGGATATCCACATTTCTCTAGAGCCTGTTTTGTGTGTGATCACACACAAAGCAGGCTCACAAAACAGGGGATGACTTCCCAAAAGGGGGACTGTAGTGGAACACCTCGTTTCTCTGAAACTGTCAGTGAGACACCTTTTCTTGGAAAACCTTCAAGGGAAGAGTGGACACTGTTAATTTGAATCAAAGACACAAATTAAATCACCAAGAGACTTTTTAATTTGTTCTAATTCAAATATATCAAAAAGAACAACCTTGTGTTTATTGCATGATCGTTGTTATTGTTCAATATTTTGATAATCAAAGACTCTGTCCAAGCCAAGGACATGTCAAAATGAAATTTCAGTATTTGTTAGAAGTGTTCAGACAGTTATTCCGTTTTAATCATTAAACTGGCGCCGGTTCTAGCCCTTATTTTTTTTCCCTTCTAAACACTTTTTCAAAACAACCTTCTCTCCCTGGACTCCTAATAAACTCTCTGACCTCGACTAATCTCCTCCTACTTCCTGGTTGACTAACCAATGGCACGGAACGAATACTCTGAAGTCAACCTTTCTATAAAAGCTGTAACTTTCTTGAACTTTCAGTTCTGCTGGGAAGTTGAGATGAAATGAAACTTTCTCCTTTGCTGTTGGACGTTTGGTCAGGCACCAAAGACCTCGTCATTCAGCTAAGGATTTATGGCACACTTATGTAAATCTGATTTGAGCTTAAAGCTCCAAGTTCTCAATAAAAAATATTTTTGAGGAATATTTTATCTTGAAAACCAAACCGGAACAAGAGCTGCTACCTCGGTCCGACATGAAACTGATGCTGGGACGCTGTAAGGGAACACACAGGGAGACCTGCTTGAACGTAGTTGGACTGACGATCCACTTACGTTTAATGCTTGCTCACTTACCAGAGCTTGGACCGATCATCTTCGCAAGGTAAAAAGTTGATGTTCTGTTTGTGGACCGGCGTTCAGCTGATGTTGCCCGAAGAGTGTGCCATGTTTCTGGTTAAACTTATTTCAAGATAATTCTCCTCCTATCTTTCCTCCTTTCCTTACTCCTTATCCATCCTTGCCAGTAACTTAAGTTAAAATTGCCTTCAGATATAAGTAATTTAACATCTCATTACTTGATTCTGTTGTCCACAATTTAATCTGCTAATGTTTAATTGATAGGAAAATTGATCAGAACCAATCCAGTGTTATGATGTTAATTTAATGATTTGTTAATAAATGACTGCATTTCCTGATGGGTCAACTATAATTAACGTTTCATTGTCATTTACATCTTATCTGGTCATACAATTTATTGTTTAATCCGAAAAAGAAGAGAATCCATGATTTAATTAATTATAAGGTTGTGTCAGGATAACACCTGCTCATAATCTTACATCTAGTAGTACCTTAGTGTCTACTACACAAGTCCCTGACTTTATACAGTACTGCAATATATTTAGCTATTTTTATTCTTATTGAATTTATGTGATGTTTCCATGTAGTTTGTCATCAATGATAACACCCTAAAACTTCACATCACTCACTCTACAAATCTCAACACCCTCAATTTTAAATGGAACATCAACAGTTTTCTTTTTATTACTGAATATTATGTAATTAGTTTTGGGAGTGGTGGCGCAGAGGTTAAGAAGGTGCGCTTGTGATCGGAAGATCGCCAGTTCAAGCCCCGGTACCGACAACATCAAAGATGTGGGTGGGATAAGTGAAGCGGTCACACCTGTCTCCACCCTCATCTGCCCCACTCTGGGCCCTTGAGCAAGGCCCTTAACCCACACCATCTGCTCCCCCGGGAACCCTAGATATCAGCTCTCTGCTCCACACAGAGGGCTGTGGTTGCTCGGTGGTCTGTGGTTGTGTCAGGAAGGGCATCCGGCGTAAAAACAACTGCCAAATCTTCATGCGACTAGATCGCTGTGGTGACCCCTAACGCAGGGAAAAGCCGAAAGAAGAAGAAGAAAAAAAAATTATGTAATTAGTTTTATCTAGATTTAATGATAATTTAAGTTTAAACCAAGTTTGTATTGTAACAAATTATGTCTTCATCAACTCAAACATCTGTTCTATATCTTTACCCAAACAAAAAAATGTGGCATCCTCAACAAAATTTAAGGAGTCCTGACACATTTACCAAGTCATTCACATATAAAATAAATTACTTTGGTCCAAGTACAGAGCCTTGAGGAACTCCACATGTGATATTGCAGAGGATAGATCTTACATCATTTATTTGTACAAACTGTTTCCTGTCTTTCAAATAGCTACATACCTACTGTAATGCTGGTCCTCTAATACCATATTTATTTCAAATTTCAAGGAGAATAGTGTGATAAATAGTATAGAATATTTTTTAAATCAACAAAAATACTAACACAATACTGTTTTAGATAGACAGCAGTAATTATTTGTTCTATTAATTCCATGAGAGCCATTGATGTAGAGTTTTTTGCTCTAACCCCATACTGACTGCTACTTAGAATATTTTGTTTATCAATAAATTGATCTAGTCTGGTCACAAATAGTTTTTCTAGAATTTTTGAGAACTGTGGTAACAAGGATATTTGTCTATAATTGTTGAACACATCACCATTTTTAAAAAGAGGAACTACCTTAGTTACTTTCTGTAAATATTCCTGTTGAAAATGATAAATTACATATATAGGTAAACCGCTCAATAACATGACTCATTATGTCCTTTACAAACATCATGTCCATGTCCACCCAGTCTTTTGATCTCTTGTCTGTAATTTTTTTTACTACATTCATTATTTCTTCTTTGTCGGTTCTATTAAGAAAAATACTGTTTGTGTTAGGGTCCAGGCTCAGGGACCGTGGAAAGAACCCATTTGCAGACAGGACTCAGGAGGCAAAGTACAAAAATAAATACTTTAATTGTTCAAACAGAAAAAAGGCTGACAATGGCAGCATAAACTCACATAACTCAGGGAACTCAGGGAACAGGACTAGGATGAACCCAAAACGATGACGAACCGACAAAGACAGAACTCACAGAGGAACTTATATACACACAGGCAGGGCTTGGGACAAAGGTGAAAATAATCAGACTAATTGCAGCACAACACCAGGAAGGACCAGAGTGAACACTTGGGGAAGTAATAAATAACAGACCAGGGCTAGGGAACTAACTAAAACATGTAACATGAATAACTAAACTGGGACTGAACAGGGAAGTAAACTAAACAAGAATTTAACTAATCTGGGACAGGACAATAAACTAAATCTGAAATAACTAAAATGGAGCAGGGTTAGTTGAATGGAAAACACATGGAAAGTCCAGGAGAGGGAGCCAACCTCACAGTGGGAACAAAGAGCTGACTAAACAAATACAACACAGAAACAAAAACAGAAAGCTTAACAGGGCAAGACAAAGACACTAGACAACTGAGAGGAGACAAAGAACTAAATTAAACTCAAGAGAAGACTAAAAGAAACAAACAGACAGAACACAGAAACACCAGACAACAGACCATGACAGAACCTCCCCCTCAAGGGACGTCACCTGACGTCCCTCAAAGCACAAACACACAAAAAACACAGAATGGGCGGGAGGATGGGGGAAAACACAAGGACGGAGGGCCAGAACAAACTAAACAAAAACCGACAGGGCAAGACCTAGGCAACGTTCAAAAACAGAAGAGTGGCCGGGCGGGCGGCTGACCGGGAGGCCGTCCATCAAGCAGAAGCCGGTCAGGCGGTCGACCGGGAGGCCGTCCATCAAGCAGAAGCCGGTCAGGCGGTCGACCGGGAGGCCGTCCAGCACGAGGAGCCTTTGAGACCATAGCAGACAACACGGGGACCAGAGGAACTGTAACCGGCGAAGATGAAACCTTAGGAGCCGCAGACGACGAAGGCGAGGCCACAGGAGCCGCAGACGACGAAGGCGAGGCCACAGGAGCCGCAGACGACGAAGGCCAGACCTCAGGAGCCGCAGACGTCGAAGGCCAGACCTCAGGAGCCGCAGACGTCGAAGGCCAGACCTCAGGAGCCGCAGACGTCGAAGGCCAGACCTCAGGAGCCGCAGACGTCGAAGGCCAGACCTCAGGAGCCGCAGACGTCGAAGGCCAGACCTCAGGAGCCGCAGACGTCGAAGGCCAGACCTCAGGACAGCAGAAGACGTGAGGAAGGTCCTCCAGGACCTCCACGGCACAGGAGACGTGAGGAAGGTCCTCCAGGACCCCCTCGGCACAGGAGACTTGAGGAAGGTCCTCCAGGACCCCCTCGGCACAGGAGACTTGAGGAAGGTCCTCCAGGACCCCCTCGGCACAGGAGACAGGAAGAAGGTCCTCCGGGACCCCCTCGGCACAGGAGACAGGAAGAAGGTCCTCCGGGACCCCCTCGGCACAGGAGACAGGAAGAAGGTCCTCCGGGACCCCCTCGGCACAGGAGACAGGAAGAAGGTCCTCCGGGACCCCCTCGGCACAGGAGACAGGAAGAAGGTCCTCCGGGACCCCCTCGGCACAGGAGACAGGAAGAAGGTCCTCCGGGACCCCCTCGGCACAGGAGACAGGAACCCTCCAAAGACACTGGAGCTTCAGGAAGGCCCGCAGGTTCTGGACCGCCTGCTGCAAGTTCTGGAACCCTCCAAAGACACTGGAGCTTCAGGAAGGCCCGCAGGTTCTGGACCGCCTGCTGCAAGTTCTGGAGCTTCTGGAAGGCCTGCAGGTTCTGGGTCTCCTGCTGCAGGTTCTGGGTCTCCTGCTGCAGGTTCTGGGTCTCCTGCTGCAGGTTCTGGGTCTCCTGCTGCAGGTTCTGGGTCTCCTGCTGCAGGTTCTGGGTCTCCTGCTGCAGGTTCTGGGTCTCCTGCTGCAGGTTCTGGGTCTCCTGCTGCAGGTTCTGGACCTCCTGCTGCAGGTTCTGGACCTCCTGCTGCAGGTTCTGGACCTCCTGCTGCAGGTTCTGGACCTCCTGCTGCAGGTTCTGGACCTCCTGCTGCAGGTTCTGGACCTCCTGCTGCAGGTTCTGGACCTCCTGCTGCAGGTTCTGGACCTCCTGCTGCAGGTTCTGGACCTCCTGCTGCAGGTTCTGGACCTCCTTGCTGCAGGTTCTGGACCTCTTGCTGCAGGTTCTGGACCTCCTGCAGACACTGGGGACACAGGGAAATCAGGAGATACTGCAGTTTCTGCAATAAATGAGTCTCTTACTGCAGGAGGCTGGAGGCTTGTGGCCACAGGATGAGTTTGGTGCAGCAGGCTTTAGAGCCCTTATCTCACTCAAAAGCCCTTTATAAAAAGGAAGCTGGGCCAGACCAGGTTGAGAAAACACAAGGCTTTCTGCAGAGGAAAGCAAAAGGTTAATACAGTCTGGATTGTCCATGGCAGAGGTCAGCAAACGTAATAAGGTTTGATTTATTGAAGCAAAGTCACTGGTCTGGAGCTGGGACGAGTGGGACCCAGTCTCGCCGAACTGAGCAGGAACAGCTGTACATGTCGGAGGTGTGGGGTCGAGCTTCGTCCTCACCGGAATCCTGGGAGGTGAGGCAACGGGGACCGCGCCCACAGTGACACTGGAGCTGAACACAGGGGACTCAGTCTCGCCGGACTGAGCAGGACCAACTGCACGGACCGAAGGTGTGGTGGACCCTCTCCGGGTCTTCCGTTTTCCTCTCTTACGGCGACGTTGTGAGTGGACCACGGGGGCAAGCCAGAGTTCGTCCTCTGACTCTGCGTCCTCACCCGACGTCCACCCGGAGTAAGTCGGCACGGGGGCTGAGGAAAAACTGGACCTGGGTGTTGTGTGGCTACCTTTAGTCCTTCTTCTCTCCTCCTGCAGCAGGAGAGGTGAAGGCAGAACCTCCACTGCCTGGCTGTACTCCGTCAGGTCCAGGACGGGTTTAGTCCAATAGGTACCACATCGGATGGTGGTTCTCCTCATCTTGGAGAAAACTCAAAAAACAGGTGAGCAAAAAACAAAAACAAAAAAAACTCAGGAGAACCTGTCTGCTGGGCTCAGAAACTGGTCGGTTCGTACTGTTAGGGTCCAGGCTCAGGGACCGTGGAAAGAACCCATTTGCAGACAGGACTCAGGAGGCAAAGTACAAAAATAAATACTTTAATTGTTCAAACAGAAAAAAGGCTGACAATGGCAGCAAAACTCACATAACTCAGGGAACTCAGGGAACAGGACTAGGATGAACCCAAAACGATGACGAACCGACAAAGACAGAACTCACAGAGGAACTTATATACACACAGGCAGGGCTTGGGACAAAGGTGAAAATAATCAGACTAATTGCAGCACAACACCAGGAAGGACCAGAGTGAACACTTGGGGAAGTAATAAATAACAGACCAGGGCTAGGGAACTAACTAAAACATGTAACATGAATAACTAAACTGGGACTGAACAGGGAAGTAAACTAAACAGGAATTTAACTAATCTGGGACAGGACAATAAACTAAATCTGAAATAACTAAAATGGAGCAGGGTTAGTTGAATGGAAAACACATGGAAAGTCCAGGAGAGGGAGCCAACCTCACAGTGGGAACAAAGAGCTGACTAAACAAATACAACACAGAAACAAAAACAGGAAGCTTAACAGGGCAAGACAAAGACACTAGACAACCGAGAGGAGACAAAGAACTAAATTAAACTCAAGAGAAGACTAAAAGAAACAAACAGACAGAACACAGAAACACCAGACAACAGACCATGACAGTTTGCACAACTTGTGACTGGATGGCTCACATTATTATCTACTTTTGGTATTTTAGCTGCAAGGTTTGATCCAACATTCACAAAATAATGATTAAATCCATTTATTGTGAAAATTGGTAAATGATCAATTAGATCAATCATTAAAATACCACCTATCACATCCCCATTTGTTATATTTGTGAAAATATGATCAATTATTGTAGCACTATGAGTTGTAATTCTTGTTGGGTTTGATATCAGCGGATAATGGTTTAAACTATACATTGAATTTATATATGTACTGATGTTATTTGATTCTGTTTTATTTCCCAGATCAATATTAAAGTCTCCACACAAAAAAACTTTTTTATTAGAACTCTTTTCTAATAGCTCCAAGATTTTATCAGTGAATAACTCTATAGTTGATCCTGGTGATCTATATACACAACTTATTATTATGTTTTTATCATTCTTGTTTATTATTTCTATTGTTATCATTTCCATAAAATTTTCAACAATTACTGACATTTCACTAATTAATTTACATTTTATTTCATTATTAACAAATAGAGCGATTCCACCATCCCTTTTATTATTTCTGTTCATATGATATAATTCATACCCTTCGATGTGAACATTATTTGTTTTCATCATTGAGCCATGTCTCTGACAGTGCTATTAAAGTAAAAGTTATGTTTAATTGTTTTAAATATTCTATTTTGGATATATTTGCATTTATACTTCTACTAGTGAATAATAGAGAGACCTCCATTTGTCGTATTGATGTCATTAAAGCTGCACTATGTAACTTTGTAATGCAGTCTGTAACTTTTCTAACAATATATTTTTAACATATTTCTTCACTCTGTCACTATCTACTGACAGACTGATGTTAGACAAAGTAATCTCTGAAAAAAACTATAGTCCCCTTGCTTCTCTATCAGCATTTATAAAAACACTAAAAACACAGAGTGACCCGCCATTAACCAGCCAATAAAAACAGAGTTTGTAACCAGCCAATAAAAACAGAGCTTGAATTTGAATCAGCCAATAAAAACAGAGCTTGAATTTGAATTTCAGCAGGGCCAGGGGGAGCAGAGCCATATATGGCTCTGAGGGGGAGTGATCAGAATGCGTTGCCAGTTGAACATTTTTCTAAGTTCTGCACTCTACAGAAAGTTACACATAGCACCTTTAAACTGCTCTTCATTATGATATTCACAATCTTTTATAACTGGAAAAAAATTGTATCAATCACATTTTCAACATTATATATTTTAGATTCTGAGTCTTCGTATGTTGTCATATTTTAATGTATTTGTACATTTGACTGTATAGTTGGTCAATTTTTGTGTGTGAGTTGTTTCAAGGATTTGTAATTTGTCTTATCCTGAGCTCATCTAAGTTTTTCCAAATCCTTCAGTTCTTTTTAGCCTGAGACCCTTCTTGTTCTTTGATCCAGATGTTTCCATTTCTTGTCCATGTTGATGCTATTTTTTTCTGTTTTTTTCCAAGAACCTTGCTTCACGTACAATGTTTCCTTCTTTCTTTTTTTTTTTTTTTGGTTATACATTTATGTATACATTTGTTCCCTTCAGTCTTTTTGCTTGTATTATTACCTTGTTTCTTGACTTCCTGCTAATGAACCTGACAACTGTAGATGGTTTGATATTCTCTGATTTACTGGGCAAGGTGTGACAGATTGAGATGTCCTCATGTTCGATCTCAATGTTTTTGTCTTAAAAAAAGTCACTACTTGCTCCTCCAGAGTCTGTAGTTCTTCCTGAGTTGCATCCTCTGTTGTGTTAGCACCAACAACTCCTGCATATGTCTGGCACCTAACTTCAAGTTCAGTAATCACCAAGTTGTCTCATCTTGTGTATTGTTCCAAATCATCTACTTTTTGTTCCATCCATCCATCCATTTTCTTCCGCTTATCCGGGGTCGGGTCGCGGGGGTAGCAGCCTAAGTAGGGAGGCCAAGACTTCCCTCTCCCCAGCCACTTGGGCAGCTCCTCTGGGGGAATCCCAAGGCGTTCCCAGGCCAGCCGAGAAACATAGTCCCTCCAGCGTGTCCTGGGTCTTCCTCTGGGTCTCCTCCCGGTGGGACATGCCCGGAACACCTCACCAGGGAGGCGTCCAGGAGGCATCCTAACCAGATGCCCGAGCCACCTCAACTGGCTCCTCTCGATGTGGAGAAGCAGCGGCTCTACTCCGAGTCCCTCCCGGATGACTGAGCTTCTCACCCTATCTCTAAGGGAGAGTCCAGACACCCTGCGGAGAAAACTCATTTCAGCCGCTTGTATCCGAGATCTCGTTCTTTCGGTCATAACCCAGAGCTCATGACCATAGATGAGGGTAGGAACGTAGATCGATCGGTAAATTGAGAGCTTTGCCTTTTGACTCAGCTCTCTCTTCACCACGACAGACCGGTACAGCGCCCGCTTCACTGCGGACGCTGCACCTATCCGCCTATCGATCTCACGCTCCAGTTTTCCCTCATTCGTGAACAAGACCCCGAGATACTTAAGCTCCTCCACTTGGGGCAGGACCTCCTCCCCGACCTGGAGAAGGCATGCTACCCTTTTCCGGCTCAAGACCACTTTTTGTTCCAGTTCAGCTATTTTATTGTCTTTGTTACCTATCAGAGTTTTCAGTTGTTTCACGTCCTCAATCAGACCGATCAGGAAATGTTGTTGAGATACTAATTTTGACAGTTCAGCACTCATAAAGTTTAATGAATTTTTAATTTCCTCCATATTCTAAGAATTATCTTCCACCGACTCTTGTTTCTTTTGTCCATGTTTTTTCGTCATTACTCACAGTTCTTCTGGTCTGGCGGTAGCTGGTCACCGGTTTGTTGATTATTAGCCAAAGCCCAGGGTCTGGCCACGAGGCTCACAGGCCTGATGATGGTAGCCGCGGCCTAGCGCCCAGATCCGACGTTAAAAGACAGGATCTGACGGTCTCAGCAGCCCGTAGGATCAACAGCAGTAGACTGGTAGCTCTCAGGTCCGACTGCGGTGGCGGCTGCACTCCATGGCTTCTCCTATGGCACAGCTCCAAGTTTGGCCTGTTAGCTTAGCTCGTAACTTAGTACTAGTGGCAGACTGGTAGCTCTTAGGTCAGACTGCAATGGCACTCCAGGGCTTCTCCAATCGCACAACTCCGATGTTGGCCTGTTAGCTTAGGTCTTAGTTTAGCACCAGATCCGTCGGCAGCAGACTGAATCTCACTTCTTCGTTAGCTCGCAGGTCCCACGATGGCAGATCGACAGTACCTAGGGTCCAGTAGTGACAACCCATAAATCCGATGGCAGTAGTCTGGGAGGCAGTAGCTCTCAGGTCCGACTGCAGTGGTGGCGGTACTCCAGGGCTTTTCCAAATGACACAGCTCTGAGATTGGCTTGTTAGCTTAGTTCACAGCTTAGCTTTCTTGGCTCAGAGCGCAAAGACATCCCTCTTCCACCACGTTCCACAAACCCGCATATATATATTTAAATATATATATATATCCAAATCCAGTGTTGAACTTATCGTTTACCTGGTTCACTCAAGGCAGCAAGAATACCAGCCGGAGCCCAAGTCAACGGGTCCTA
>JBBPBX010043446.1:0-27913 GCA_038048925.1 Garcialebias charrua | reverse complement strand
TGTATTTATTAATTTACCTATATGAACTGTGTTTTTTTAAAGATGGACAAGGTTGTATGTTTGCATAGTGTAAAGTAAATTCACAATTATGTATTTATTTGTACGTGTCAATTGTACACTTTTGTTTATAACTATCAATAATTAAACATGGTTCACCACTACACTGGAAATTATTGAATTTTTACCTGCCAACCAGGTGAAGACTCAGTGATCTTCTCCACTTCCTCAAAGGATATTTTTCCAGATGGCAGTTTTTTTTTTTTTACATACCATATCTGCCTCTGGTGTTGCCCGGTGCAGAACAAATTGGTCAAGGGTTCTCCTGGTTTTGTTGTCTTTCACGTTTATATTTATTATACAACATTAGTATGTTACTAGGTCACTAGAAGTCAGTAATCAACTGATAAAAAAAACAAAAACTTTCAGCTTACCTCAATTTAGGCATGTAACGAGATCTCGTTGTACGAGATCTCGCGATATTAAACTCCCGCGATATCTCTCGTTGAGAGGTAACGTTGTCTCGCGAGACGCTAATGCTAGCGCTAGCAGAGCCCCTAACAAGTCAGCGTCACGGACAGCATGGCTTCGCCGGATGAAGTTGCTATAGAAGACGCCCCAACTACTGATGGAGGGTCACGGTCCCGCAGACGCTTCTACATTGATGGAGGGTCCCGGAGCTGCCGACGCTGCCCCGGATGTAAAGACACACGCGTGTGACCGGTGTTGCCAGATAGAGTCCCACCCACCCAAAGCACTCTTTACCCGCAAAAGTCAGAAGGAAAATCGCGGTGAACCGCCCAATCTGGCAACACTGGTGAGTGACGACGGCTGCTGATGCGGATATTTATGTTCAATTTTTGGAAAGTCCTGCGTGAATATCTATATTCTACAAAAAAAAACGGCAAAATGAAAGAAAAGTAACGAGGCTATTTTTAAAAAGTAAGGAGTAGAAAGTACCAGTAATTGCGTGAAAATGTAAGAAGTAGAAGTATAAAGTAGGCTGAAAAATAATTACTTTACTAAAGTATAGATAACTAAAATTTGTACTTAAGTAAAGTAACGAAGTATTTATACTTCGTTACTTGACACCTCTGGCTGCAGTTATCTGGAGTGAAAACTGTACTTTTGTTTGTTATTTTAAATTATTTTGTATTTAAAATAAGCAAAAATGTTTGTCTGTACCTCTGTTATTCTAAATTTTTTATTTAACATAAACAGGAGTTGTTGTTTGTGTACAGAACAATTTTAAAACTGGTAATTCACCATAAAAATGCTGACTTTTTATGATGTTTTTGAGTAAACTCATCTGTTAACGTCTTTTAACCAACGGGGGACAGCTTCAAGTCTTAATGTTATCACGAGGCGACTGATTTTTCTATTCAGTACTTAAAATAAAAACAACCTTTTAGAGTTAGTTTCTCCTGTGTTCGTGAAAAGCGCTCGAACCACATTCTTGTCAGAGACAAATTTATGTTGTTAGACAGTTTTGATGGCTTCAAATGAGTTTTTAAGCTTTTAGTGAAATCTCCGTTCGCCTTGTGTGTGTGAGAGAGTGTGACCTGTCACTCAAAGTGCAGCAACTTGAAATGACGACAAAAATGGGCGGGCCGACGCAGCGTGCGTAGCGCGTCACCAGCTTCCGTACGTGAACGAGGTGGAGCTCGCTACACAGATATGTGACGTCAACCAATCAATCAATCACAGCGCTTGTAGTTCTTTACCCAAGCATTCATGGCGAATGTAGTTTTCTTACCTTCGACCAATGCAGTGCCGGAAATGACGACAAAGTGGGCTGGTCGCAACGGCGTGCGTTCCCACGTCAGCGAATCAGCGCTCGCTACGAGAGTGATTGACAGTTCACAGCTCTCGTTTTATCCAATCACGGCTCATAAACAAACATGTAGGACACGTCGCTTTAACGTTACCTTAGCACAACAGAACGCAACTTTACAGACTCTTTAAACAACTCAAACGCTACAAATTAACTTCCCAAAACTCTGAAACATGCGGCGAGCACACCTAGATAGGCCAACTTAGTTACGCTTAGTAACCCAGCACTGCAGCTGTTGAACAAACACGGACTCCCTCGGAGCCACTTCAAGGTCGGTTCCGTCCACTTTAAAGGAGCAGAACTCGGGTTTGACAGAACCCAGCCGACAACGTTCTAACAGTAATATGCTTTTTTCGACCTTCTCTAAAATGTAAAATACCACACACAGCAATCTGGTAGATGTTAATAATAGCTTTCAGGCAGTTTGACTCGGCGGTCAACAAAACTTTGTACAGGAGTCTGTGCGTGAACTGGACCGAACCGAACCAGAACCCCCCCGACAGACCACGGGCTGACAAAACTTCACCTGAATGCTTCCAACAGCGTGTAACAGAGTTGAACAAATGATAATCTCTCAGCTTTAAATGATAGAAACATGCAGAATCTGCCTGTCTTGAACACTTCCAACCAAAATTATTATCCTCAGAGTTTAAAACTTGGATCCTAATATGCAAACATGACGTTATGGTGTGGTTACACCGAACAGCGTTTCAACCTCCAAAAAGCTCGACACGCACGCAAGTGGACGCACTTGTGAATGCAGCGTGTTCAGAGCTGAACGCCAGAACGCGAAACAGCTGCTGGGTGTGTGGGAGGAGCTTACCGGTATACAGAGCCCGCACAGAGTCCTGCGCACTCCGCCAGGCGAGGAGCCTTTTATTTCCGTCTCTGTGGAGCACACTTGACTGGTCGTGAAGGAATTGTCGCGAACACACAGCTACAATGAGTTTCTCTTCCATAGTACACGACTCGCGGGTCTTTTCTGTGACCAACAAACAATACGTCACATAGTGCGCGCGCACCCTCGTTTCCGCGTCACACAGGGACTCTCGCCCTCTCTTCTCCTCCTCTCTTCTCCTCCTCTCTTCTCCCCCCGACACTCCCTGATTGGTTGACACACCAACCAATCAGGTAGAGTTGAGCGGCGTTTGAAAGTTTGAACCGCGAAATCTTCAGCATGTTGAATGCTCGGTTTGGAGGCTGACGCCGGTTCACGTGCACGGAAAAACGCTTCCCAGCATGCTCAACACGCACGCGACCTGACGCCAGACGCCAAGACGTGGCTGGAAGCGCGTCCACCATTGACTTTACATGTAAACTGGACGCTCCTGCTGCCAAAACGCTGCTTGGTGTGACTACACCATTACAGTTCATGAGAGACCACAGATTTATCAATAAACTTTCAGAAAATTCATACGGGCCACCAGATGTAAAGATATAAGGAGGACAATATTAATACTGACCTCTTTACCTTAATTAATTTACTTATTCAGATTGAATAGTAATTTCACGGATTCTTTTCTTTTTCAGTTTACCCAATATTTCTGTGATCTTTATGATGGACAAATAAATCATAAAGCCATTAAGTGACAGAGAACGTTGACTTTAGTTTGGTATGCCAGGAGACACTACCATTTATTTAAAATAAATCAACTAAAATCAACATCATTACACTTGATTGACATGATTTTACTTTCTTGCAATTTAACACGCATCAGCACACTTAAATGTAACACAACAGACATAAATACGGATGTTAAAATACTTAGTCTGTGGCTCTTAGCTTAGTTTATAGTTTCCAGCTTAAAATTGAGAAGAAAAGAGATAGGAAGAAAGATGGAGAGATGGTTTAAAGGAAATTGTCTTGATCGTGTTACCAGAAGTGACACTCCCATCAGATTTCTGCTTAAATCCCAGGTACGTTTGTAAACGCTGACTCATTACCTTCACAGACGAGAAGTCTGGTAAAAAGATGTCACCAGCCTTTCAGATGCACAGAGTCCTTCAGGCCCAGTACGTCCGAACTGATTGTTTACTTTCCAACGTCTCCTGGGTTCCGCTTGGATCATCAGAAGATGCGTCAGCTCCTAGTTGACTTTAAGACGAGACGTTTCTCAAAGAAAGTTCATTAAGAACTTGGAGCTTTTGCTCTGTGAACTTCATAGAGTCATCCATTAAGTTCTAGCTGGTAAGTTAGTCTTTGGCTTTTGACCAAACTTGACCAGCTGCCAAGGCAGAGAGCTTTCAGGTCTCTGTCCATTCCAACTCTGCACGTTCACCGAAGCAAACGCTTTTACTCAAAAATGTTGAGATTAGAACACAATTTCCCCATTGGTCCGTGGGCCAAGAGGAGTGTGAAAACGTGAAGTGAAAACTCAAGGTTGACAGCAAGTCTGCTTAGATAACAAAGAGGAATGTTTTGGAAAAGAGAGAGAGAGTCTTTATTGTCATTTGCACCGCATGTGGTACATGTGATGAAAACGAGATTATGTACACGGGGTCCCAGTTACATCCAACAACAAATGCAAGAGAAAAACAGTAATAACATCTAGAATTAACTAAGAGAAACATCAACTAGTAATACACTAAGCCCTAATGTAGTGGAAAGAAAAACATCATTATAAACAGCAGCACGAACATGAGTCTTTATGAGCAGATGGTCACAGATGAACACAGCAACAAGAAAACAGATCAGCATCAGCATGATGTGATATTTTGCAGTGTTTATTCTTATTATTTATTTATTCATGAGTCTAACAGCCTCAGGGTAGAAGCTGTTCCTCAGTCTAGTGGTTCTACATTTGATGCTCCTCAACCTCCGTCCTGAGGGGAGTGGGGCAAAGAGTGAGTGTGCTGGGTGAGTGAGGTCTTTCATGATGCAGGTGGCTCTTTTCCTGCATCTGGAGGTGTAAATGTCTGTGATGGTGGGGAGACTGACTCCAACAGACTTCTGTGCAGCCTTCACCACTCTCTGTAGAGCTTTCCTCTCTGCAACTGTGCAGCCTCCATGCCACACGTTGATGCTGGAGCACAGGATGCTCTCCACTGCACACCTGTAGAAGGAGGTGAGAACTGGGCTGCTCAGACCAGCTCGTCTCAGCCGTCTGAGGAAGTAGAGTCTCTGATGACCTTTCTTGATCAGGCTGGTGGTGTTGTTGCTCCAGCTGAGGTTATCATTCAAGTGTACACCCAAGTATTTGTAGCTGGAGACCACCTCCACCGCAGATCCACCTATGTTCAGTGGGGCATGGGTGTGTTTGTTCCTTCTGAAGTCCACAATCATCTCCTTTGTCTTCTTCACATTCATGTGAAGATTATTCTCTTTGCACCAGCTCTCCAGGTGTTCCACCTCCTGTCTGTAGCTGGACTCATCATTGTTTGTGATGCATCCCACCACCGCTGTATCATCTGCAAACTTAACAATATGACAGCCTGGATGTGTGGCTGTACAATCATATGTGAGCAGAGTGAACAGAAGAGGGCTCAGCACACATCCTTGAGGAGAGCCAGTGCTGAGGGTTATGGTGGAGGAGGAGAAGTTGTGGATCTTCACGGACTGTGGTCTGTTTGTTAAGAAGTCTAGTACCCAGTTACAAATGGAGGGGCTTAGTCCAAGTGTAGATAGTTTGTCTATCAGAGTTTGGGGGATCATGGTGTTGAAGGCAGATGTGAAGTCCACAAAGAGCAGACACACGTATGAGTCCTTCTGATCCAGGTGGGTGAGAGCAGTGTGGACCACAGAGGAGATGGCGTCCTCTGTTGATCGGTTCTCGCGGTATGCATATTGATGAGGGTCCTCGTTGATGTTGACGGTTGCCTTGATGTGGGACATGACCAGTTTCTCAAAACATTTAGCGACTATCGGGGTGAGAGCCACCGGTCTATAGTCATTCAGACCAGTCACTGTGGAGCTCTTTGGGACTGGGATGATGGTCGCGGTCTTCAGGCAGGTGGGAACTGACTCCAGTGAAAGTGAGGTGGTGAAGATGTCAGCCAGCACCTCACAGAGCTGGTCCGCACATTCCTTCAGAACTTTCCCTGGGATGTTGTCTGGTCCGGTTGCTTTATGAGGGTTGATCCTTCTGAGACTGCCTCTCACTTCTGCTGCGGTCACTCTGAGGTGCTCTTCATTTGGTGATGAGGTGAGTCTGGTGCTAGCTGGTCTGTTTGGATCTTCAAAACGTGCATAAAACTTATTGAGGGCATCGGGCAGAGATGGGTCCCTGGGGCATTGTTTGTTCTTGCCTTTGTAATCTGTTATGCATTTAATACCCTTCCACATGCTCCGTGGGTCTTGTGAGGTGAACTGTCCCTCGATCCTCTGTGCATACGTGGCCTTGGCCTTCTTAATGCCATCCTCCAGTTCTTTCCTGCTCTTTCTCAGCTCCTCTGTATCTCCGGACTTGAATGCAGTGTCCCTGGCTGCTAGCAGGGTGCGGACTTCTTTATTTAACCAGGGTTTTCCGTTCGGGTAAGATTTAACATATTTTTTTATGGATACATTTTCAGAGCATGTGCTGATGTAACCCAGAACTGAGGACGCATAAAGTTCCAGATCAACTGAGCTCCCATCAGTAGCTGCCTCCCTGAAGACAGACCAGTTTGTCTTCTCAAAACAGTCTTTCAGCATGGAGGTACTATCTTGGAGCCACAGTTTGATCTCTCTTTGTTCCGGCTTGGAACGTCTCAGCGGGGGGAGCTGTCTTGGGACCAACATCA
The DNA here is from genome assembly GCA_038048925.1 of Garcialebias charrua. Classification (NCBI taxonomy): domain Eukaryota; kingdom Metazoa; phylum Chordata; class Actinopteri; order Cyprinodontiformes; family Rivulidae; genus Garcialebias; species Garcialebias charrua. The sequence continues at coordinate 21,363 of JBBPBX010043446.1, read as the reverse complement.
AAGTGCAGTGATCAGAAGCCCCGAGCGGTGGGCGTGGCTTCGCCGTGTACGCCCCCTTCACATTAGTGTAGACTTGGTCAAGCGTTTTATTTCCTCTTGTTGCTGTGAAAACGTGCTGATTGAAGGTTGGGAGAGAGGCCTGTAGGTCCACGTGATTGAAATCACCAGAAACAATGAAAAACCCCTCAGGATATTTACATTGCAGCGAGGTGAGTAAGTCATGAATTTCTCCCTGGGCGTCATTAGCATTAGCATCAGGGGCTATGTAAATAGCACTGATTAGAATCACAGAATAGTCACGAGGGGAGGTAGTGCGGACGGCACCTTACTGTGATCAACTCCACGGCAGCTGAACAAAGCCTTTTGATCACAGCACAGTTCGTGCACCAATCTTTGTGCACGTAAATACAAACACCACCGCCTCGTGTTTTCCCCGTAGTCTCGGTGCACCGGTCCGTTCTGAAAAAGAGTCTATTATCCAGCTCATAAACAGAGTCCGGTGTATCCTCAGAGATCCACGTTTCCGTGAGGCAGAGCACAGAGCACCTCCTCATTTCCTCCGACGTGGTCACTCTCAAACGAAGTAGATCCATTTTGTTGTCCAGCGAGCGGACGTTGGACAGAAAAAGAGCCGGCATCGGGGGTCTCCCGGTTTTAGCGTCTGCCCGCAGTCTCGTCATAATTCCTGCTCGGCAGCCCCGCTTCTTTCCTCGGGAGCACCGCTTCCTTTTCTTTCCCCTGGAGCGTGAACCGGAGCGCATCTGCTTCCAGAAAGATGTTCTTAACAGCTCCAATCTTCCGAGCTCTGATTTGAGTTTGTTGCTGATATCAGCTGTGCCCTGTGGTAAATCCGCTCTGATTCTTAACAGTTCAGTTCGGCTATAATTCACCCGCAAAAAACGCGCAGAGTCAGGTACAAAAACACTATTAAAATTACTAAAAACTAAGGATGAACCGGGAGCCCATGAAGCTGTGGCTGGTCTGAGCGCGGCCATCTTACAGTCTGAAAGAGAGGAGACATCTCGACGCTAACGAGAGTTTTAGCTGAACTCAACAAAAACAACTTCAGAGCAAGTCAATTTGACACATTATTCAACTTTGTCATAGATATTTTGAGTAGACACTTTCATTTAGGGGTGCACCGATTTCAATTTTCTGGCCGATCACCGATCACCGATTTTTAGAAAGTCTGACCTGCCGATTCCGATTTTCCGATACCGATTTTCAGGTGTGAAAAGGTCAAAATGTACCTTAAATTTTCCAATCTTACTTTATTGTAAACAAAGTTTAACCATAAAAATATCAGTTCATTTTAATCTTTCACTTGTTACATTTTAAATTAATTTTTATTTTCATTTAAAAATTTAAAAAACAAAAAAAGATAATGCAGCATGTGTAACATTTTCAAGTCAGTGGGTAATAAGAAATAACACTCGCACAGGTAAGTTTGTCCTCACAGACTTATTCCAGTCACTTTTTCATTAGTGGCAGGTTTTTCTTGATGAACAAAAGCATTTCTGCTTTGTCACCAGACAGGCGACTTCTTTTCTCATCTACTACATGTCCAGCCAACTAAACAGGCGCTCGCTTTCAATGCTTGTGCATGGGGCAGAGAGGTAGGTTCAGGATGAGGGAAACAATTTTCATTAATCCTCCAGTAGACCAATGGGTCCTGGCCCCTTTCGACAGGAAAGAAACAGGTAGTTCTGTACCTGCATAGCTGAAAGGCTGGTCAGCTGTTGCTCCTTTTCCATGTTCTCCTTTAAGATTTCATCTTGAACTGCAAACAGTAGACTACACCTTTTTGCTGCAGATTCATCGATGTCAGGAGGCCCCACTTCAGAGAATGTTCCTGCAGCAGGTGTGCATCTGGTCCTCCCCTCTGCTGAGAAGTAGTGATTCTTGTACCTTGTTTTGCATAAACAAAGAAAGATGGGTCAATCATTGTGTTTTGTATACATTAAAAGTTTTTTTTTAATTGCATGTAAATAAAGAAATGCATTTCTTTATTTACATGCAATTTAAAAAAAACATTTACCGGTACATTAAATTTAAAATAAACATTTCTTGATAGAAATTTTCAATCAAGAAATGTTTATTTTAAATTTAATTTAAATGTTTCTTGAAATATAGTAGTAGGCTAAAAGTAATAAAAGTAAAGGGTACGGACATTTTTGTTAAACCGAAGTATCGAACCAGCTTGAGGGGTAGATCAACTTCTATAAAAGGCATAAGTTTATGGAATAGTTTGGACTGTGATATTAAAAATGAGAAATCATTATTTTTATTTAAGAAAAAGATCAAGAATATTCTGTTAACAAGATATATATATAAGTTTGTAAATATCTATTAATTATAATGAGTAATGTGACTAATTATATGTTCTTTGCTATGCTATTTTACTTTCATTGCTTGATTTTGTTTGTTTAAAAATGATTTGTTAAGAAGGGGCAGATATGATAAGATATTATTCTTCTTCTGCTACCTTTTATTTTATATGTATTTTATTTATTTGAATTTGAAATGGTATTTGTGTTTTTAATTATTATGAAATAAATAAACGTTTAAAATAAAATAAAAATAGAGAGAAAAAAGAATATTCACAGTTACTTACCTTGGATCCAGAGTAGTGGCCAAGTTGTCAGAAGCTCATGCATCTTCTCACAAGCCTCCAGCAACGTAGTTTTGGCTTTACCCACACCACGGTCTGTGCCGAGTGCAGTGATGGCATAATATCGTGCATCAAGCTTCTAAAACCTTTGTCCTCAACGACTGAAAAGGGCTGATCATCTAATGCCATGAACTCCATCACTTTCTTCGTGGTAGCTTTGCTCTTTTCAATGCTCATAAAAGCTAACAGCGGCCCACCGACTGGCTCTTTGTTAGCGCTAGCTTTAGCATTAGCTTTAGCTTTGCTGCTCGCTTCGAACGTTGCGTATTTAGCTGCGTGGTGATTTCTTAAATGGCGAACAAGGTTTGTTGTATTAAAAGTTTTTGTTGTGGCTCCACCACGACTTACTTCGGCTGTACACACACTGCAAATGGCGATCTTTGGCTCATTTTCTTTAACTCTGTAGAACTTCCAAACCGAAGACATGTCTGCTCCGAGTGGCTTTAGTTGTGTTGACTGTTTAATGCGCATGTGCAGACGGGAGCGGGTCTGTCAGCCCCCTCACCCCCCGCTCAGCCCCCTCAACCCCGCTCGGCCCCCTCTCACAGCAGAGAAAAAAGACCGCAGCTCAGCCCCCTCCCCCCCGCTCAGCCCCCTCTCCGCCCCTCTCACAGCAGAGAAAAAAGACCGCAGCTCATTTTGAGACCTTTGCCGAGGCATGTGCGATCGGTGGATAAAATCGGCTTCTCATTTAACGATCGGCCGATTTCCGATTTCCTCAAAATAAGGAAATCGGGGCCGATTTATCGGCCGGCCGATTTATCGGTGCATCCCTACTTTCATTTGGTCAAGTAACACAGTATAATGACATATATCATGAAAATGACAAAAAGTTATTCTTTCGATTACATTAGAATAAAATCAAAGATAGAAATAGTCTCTTTTGGTGACTATGTTCTCAGATTATAACTAATGGAATAAATTGTGTTAAATGTCTTGTTTTACTAAGAGGTCAGTAAAGGTCATCATTGGACAGTTCAAAAACCTTAGTTTGACCCTGGGTAGGTCCACTACAATCGCGCAGACATAATTTAAAAATACATTATTAGAAAAGTGTGTGTGCTACTGATTCGGCTAGCTTGTTAGCAGCGAACATAAAGAATTTGCCGTGATAATTGGCTTTATACACTCAAAGTGTATAAAGTAAAACAACCTGAACTCACGTAAAATATATAGTTTATAATCTAAAACACTACACACCTCCGATTATGTTTACACAAAGACTTACTCATCTCCTGGACAGTCTTCCGATGGTAGCTTCCCTGCGTTGTTTTGACATGGTAGCTCCTGTGGCACTTTCTTCTGTAGATTTTCTTTTAAAAATAGTAGGAATAGCATCCGGTTTTAAAAGTCTTCTGAATCTTACTGGTAATCCTAAAGATTCTTTTATACCAGGTCTTTCCTGAAAACAATCGGCAGTAAAATGGTCGCTGCAGACATACGACTCTTAGTAGGAACCCACCGGTCCTTGTCTGGTCCATTCTTGTCGAAGTTTCTCATCTTTTGGAAATTTGTGAAGGCTCACTTGTTCACTGCTGATATTACAACACCCAAATGCGCTACAACGTGACGGCATTTTTCAAGTTACACAAATAAAAGAGGCGATCTTTCAGGAAATGAATCTGTATGGAAAGCAGTTAACACACCAAGCAAACGGGCAAGGCAGGCTCCGCCTTATGCCCAGTGCCCACATGTACGTTAGGCATGTAACGATTGTACTGTAGTGGGTTTACCGAACCGTTACGGTACAGCACGTTCGGTTCGGTCCACCTCCGTACCGTTTCAGTTATTTTTTCACTCATTGAACGTTAATATATGTGCCGCGGAACAAATTTTCCTGGCCGCGTTTCAGCACGGAGCTATTATCGCGAGGCACGCGCAGCATTAGCCGTTAGCTTCTCACTGCGGTCTCCTGTTTGTTAACGTCATGGCTTTCTTGTTAAAAGACGAGCACACGCGCAGCTTGTGTGGAGGTTTTTTCATGAAGACTGGATCTGCAGCAAACAACATGTCTAACGTGAACGAGCTGGAAACTACGTCATCCGAACGTGAACGAAGAAAAGCAGCTGTTGCTGAAACAGCGCTAAGAGCACCTGCATTAAAACAACTTCATGAGGTAATTCAGAGCGGTCCAGATCAATAACACAAACTGTATGAGTTTTAAAGCTCTGAATCTAAGTATGAATGTTTTTTATGCGCAGTTGATCCTTGCTATGAGACATCCATCACGTCAACACTTAAGTCAAAAAGTTCAGCTCTTTATGAATAAACTGATTGTCAACAAGTCCTGGAGCTGATTTAAGCCCTGCCCTGATGATGAGTGAGATATTCAACCGTTCAAAAGGTATTGTTCTTTTATTATAATTATTATTTATAATTTATTATTATTTAAAATCATAATCTTAACTTTTTTTTTTACCTCTGTGTTTTATTGCCAGTATTTCCAGTTACAGAGCATCTCTCTTCCACTTCAGGGACAGACATCCACCAGATCACCTGCTGCAGCTAAGAAGTGTGTGATGACTGAACTGAACTCTGAACCTAACCCTGTCCCACCAAGAAGAGGTTGTGAGTAATGAGGACAAATACAGCCACACTGCTGCTACTGGACAAAAACTTGATTAAAATAATAATAATAATACTTTATTTATAGAGCCCTTTAAAACAACCACAGCTGCAACAAAGTGCTGTACATAAAATCAAGAACATTTAAACACATAAAAATAAAACAGTTGTTAAAACATTAAGATCAATAAAAACAATAAAAACAGTGCAGAACAAATTCAGTCTGTGCTAAAAGCCAGTGAGTAAAAATGTGTTTTTAGAAGAGTTTTAAAACTGGACAGTGAAGGAGCTTGTCTGATGGAAGAGGGAGATCGTTCCACAGTTTTGGAGCAGCAACAGAAAAAGCTCTGTCTCCTCTGAGCCTCCGTTTGGATCTCGGCACCTCCAGAAGCAGCTGATCAGCTGATCTGAGGCACCGAGCAGGAGAGTATGGGTGAAGCAGCTCAGAGAGGTAGGATGGAGCAAGACCATTTAAACTTTTAAAAAGTTTAAAAATTGTAAACAGTCTGTTGCTGCTTATTGTTCTGGTTCTGACTGTTATTGTACTGTATTTATTAAGATTTTTATTATTTTTAATATAATTTATTAATTGTAGAGTGCTGTTTATTTAAAATATTAGGGATGCACCGATACCGATACCAGTATCAGGTATCGGTCCGATACCATGTGCGATTACTCATACTCGTACTCATAAAAGGGCTCCGATACTACAGGACCCGATACCAGTTTCATTTCATTTCATTAACTGCCTGGTCCCCACTGCACAACTCGAAACGCGCCTGCCGCCCCCTTTTGGCCGTTTGACAGGGTCCCACTGCCACTGAAGGCCGTCTGATGACGTACACTAGGGGGTAGCAGAGGGAGGAGGTGTAGCTCGTTTTCCGGGTTCAGTTGTTGTGTTAACTGCACCTCCGACGGTCTTCGATGAGATTAAAACTTTTTTTTATGTTTGGGGTGATCTACACTGGAGAGGACAGCAGCCTGTCAGCAGCAACTGTAAAAATGCCACGTTTCTTACCGGAGTTTGGGTCCAATTCATGGAGGCTGGATCCGGTAAGTTTAAAAAGTAAAAAAAAGTCCCGTTGTGGTTGTGTAATCAGATAGCAGAGGCTCTCCCCACTGTTTGCTGGACGCGTCGAGCCTCCAGAGATGGAATTTTATGGCGTTGGCAGTTCGACGCCGACGCGCGCGTGTGCAGGCTGCCGCCGCGCCGCTTCGATCACTTGAATCGCGCCGCTTCCTGGTTTGCCGTGACTCGACGCGTCTCAATAGACTTTGAATGTAAACCGGCCGCGTCAGCCGCCCGAAACCGGGGGCAGTGGGTACCAGGCATTAGAGTTCAAATGTAAAACATTTTATTTTTTTGTACAAGTTTGGACATACTTTACAGATTATCAATAGTAATGTACTTTGTTTATTTATGTTTGAAGTGTCTAATGAGAATAAACAGTTTAAGTTAATTAGAATGATTTTTAAAAATATTAATTAGTACTTGTATCGGTACTTGGTATCGGCAAGTACTTTAATGTAAGTACTTGTACTTGTACTCCGTTTTCAAAAATCTGGTATCGGTGCATCCCTATAAAATATCATCCAAATGGGTCACTTTTATTTATTACTACAATACAATACAAACATATTTTTGGCATATTTTCAAAATAAACATTTTGTAAGTCTTTATTTTGTCTTTTTTTTTGTACCGAAAATAAACCGAAAATAAACCGAACCGAGCCCTCCTTGTAATTGAACCGAACCGAAATGTGATTTTAGCGTACCGTTACACCCCTAATGTACGTCACATGAAGTTTTGCATAAATTCTCAGATTTCTAAGGGCGTGTCCCAGAGAAAAAATTACCATAAATTGGAATGAAATTTTAATATATTTATAATTTATTTTGCAAAAACGAACAGCGCTGAATGATATAAGATATATATATGTTGTGACAAATATGCAAATTTCCAACATCATGTCACAATCCCTTTAAATAACTACTTTTAACCAAAATCCAAAATAAACTTTATTAAAATAGTCTAACTGCATCTAAATTCATGCACGTATTAAACTGAAATAATTCCTGCTCAAAGAGTTAATTTTGCCTAAGACAAGAGAATTAAGCCTTGATTGATTTATTATTATTGCTTGTATATTATTGTTGTTGATTTTTTGTTTGATTATTTTTGTAATAAAACTTAAAAGACAACTTTATTCGGATGATTATTCATTTGTTCTGGTATAGAACTCCCTGTAATAACATATTCACCCTTTACTAATCAGAATCAGTCACTGAAGTACTTTGTAGAATATATTGATTAAGTTGTTGTTGGTCAGTAAACTGACCAGTAAACTGACTCATCTGGACTTTTTTTCATTTAATGAATGAAAAATAAATAAAACAAATGTAGTGGGGCTGAGATGGAGAAGGTGTCACCCTTCTTCCTCCATCTCACCATTCGTTATGGCTACAAGCTTCTAGTAATTAAATAATTAATGATATCAGAGTAACTTCGTGATGACAAGTTGCCCGCTTCGTCTGCCATGATTTCTTTCTCCAACTCATTCAACTCTAACCACTGCCATTTTGCTCTTGTGCCTTGGTGAACCCGAGGTTGTTAGACTCATGAACCCCTAATCTGTATACATGTACATAGTTCCCACACACGTGTCGAGTATTGCGCAATACCGGGTTTTTCGCCACCCGTAAAGGCAGAAATGGCTGACAAACAGACTCGAGCTACCACATTACTAGCTTCACCAAGGCACAAGAGCAAAATGGCAGTGGTCAGAGTTGAATGAGTTGGAGAAAGAAATCATGGCAGACGAAGCGGACAACTTGTCATCAAGAAGTTACTCTGATATCATTAATTATTTAATTACTACGAGGAGCGCACACCGAGGAGCTTCACAGCTTTAAATCCAAAAAAGATGTGTAAACTGTCTCAATCATATCTAACCAGCTAAATAAAGGTTTAACTAAAATAACACACAGCCAAAAAAAGTCCAGGCTCAACACGGACCAGGACCAGCACTTTGAGTGTTACCGTGTTGGAAGTTAGCATGTCGCGTTAGCATCCGGAGCGGAGGGTCCGTCGCACGGAGGCTCGCGGCGAGCTCAGGTAGGTCGGACGGCGTGGATCCGTCGCGGCCGGGGGCACGTCCCATGGGACCGACGCGTCGCCCGCACGACTTGGCTCCCGTCCTCCTTCCCCCACTGGGGCGGTCTCCCCGCCGGTCCCGGAGGACCGTGTAACACCGGCGGGGAGACCGTGGTCCAGGCATGAAGAGGCTGTTGTCGCGTTAGCGACATGCTAAGCTAACCACAGCAAGACGGTGCTGCTAAATAAAAAAAAAAAAAAAACAGCTCCAACACACAGACAGTTGTACTCTAACATTGTTCTGACATTGTTTCACAAAATGATTTATGTAGAATATTTTGTTTACCGGCCAAAAGCACGACGTCTTTGAGAGCAGATCCGAGCAGTCAGAGAGCGATGGGGCTGCTGTGAGCTTCTCCGATGAGATAAATCCTTCACGTTTACTTTTTTTTTGATTAAGTGAAACCTGCGCGTTGCCCAAACGTCTACCCGACTGGAACACCCACTGACACAACACGAAGTAACCATTGCAATTAATTAGAAATTAAAGGTATTGTGACATGATTTTGTAAATTTGAATATTTGTCAGAACATATATATCTTATATCATTGAGCTCTGTTCGTTTTTGCAAAATAAATTATAAATATATTAAAATTTTATTCTAAATTATGCTAATTTTTTCTCTGGTACTTGCTGGGATACGCCCCTAAAATTCCGCGCATTCCCGCAATACGTCATCAGTGTGACGTGACACATCAGTGTGACGTGACAACGGGAAGAAGGCAGAGCCTTGCCCGTTTGTTAGGTGTGTTAACTGCTTGCCATACAGATTCATTTCCTGAAGGATCGCCTCTTTTATTTGTGTAACTTGAAAAATGCCGTCACGTTGTAGCGCATTTGTGTGTTCTAATATCAGCAGTGAACAAGTGATTCTTCACAAATTTCCAAAAGATGACAAACTTCGACAAGAATGGACCAGACAAGGACCGGTGGGTTCCAGGAGTCGTATGTCTGCAGCGACCATTTCACTGCCGATTGTTTTCAGCACCTGGTATAAAAGAATCTTTAGGATTACCAGTAAGATTCAGAAGACTTTTAAAACCGGATGCTATTCCTACTATTTTTAAAAGAAAATCTACAGAAGAAAGTCCCACAGGAGCTACCATGTCGAAACAACGCAGGGACCATCGGAAGACTGTCCAGGAGATGAGTAAGTCTTTGTGTAAACATAATCGGAGGTGTGTAGTGTTTTAGATTATAAACTATATATTTTACGTGAGTTCATGTTGTTTTACTTTATACACTGTGAGTGTATAAAGCCAATTATCACGGCAGATTATTTATGTTCGCTGCTAACAAGCTAGCCGAATCAGTAGCACACACACTTTTCTAATGATGTATTTTTAAATTATGTCTGCGCGATCAGGTAACATCTGTAGTTTCTTTTTATTCGGGGAGGGATATTAATGAGAGTTTTAGATGATTTACTGTCTTAAAATGATATATCGCTGACGCGACCGGTAATAAGCCGAGATGCAGCTAACACACTAGCCGAGATACAGGCCACGTTGCTATTTATGTATTTTTAAATTATGTCAGCGCGATCAGGTAACATCTGTAGTTTCTTTTTATTCGGGGAGGGATATTAATGAGAGTTTTGGATGATTTACTGTCTTAAAATGATATATCGCTGACGCGACCGGTAATAAGCCGAGATAGCAGCTAACAAACATTAGCCGAGAGCCCGGAGCAAACACGTTGCTATGTATGTATTTTTAAATTATGTCTGCGCCATCAGGTAACATCTCGTTTCTTTTTATTCGGGGAGGGTTTATTAATGAGAGTTTTGGAAGATTTACTGTCTTAAAATGATATATCTCAGACGTGACCGGTGTCAGGGACTCTGTTAGCCAAGATAGCTTCTAAAAAAATTAGCCGAGAGCCCGGAGCAAACACGTTGCTATGTATGTATTTTTAAATTATGTCTGCGCCATCAGGTAACATCTCGTTTCTTTTTATTCGGGGAGGGTTTATTAATGAGAGTTTTGGAAGATTTACTGTCTTAAAATGATATATCTCAGACGTGACCGGTGTCAGGGACTCTTGTTAGCCAAGATAGCTTCTAAAAAAAATTAGCCGAGAGCCCGGAGCAAACACGTTGCTATGTATGTATTTTTAAATTATGTCTGCGCCATCAGGTAACATCTGTAATTTTTTTATTCAGGGAGTGTTTATTAATGAGAGTTTTGGAAGATTTACTGTCTCAAAATGATATCTCAGACGCGATAGGACATGCTCCGCCATTATTATTTAAATGCACGTTGGAGCGTGCCTTCCCGTTGTCACGTCAAGATGACGTTTTGCGGAAATGCGCAGATTTTTAGGGGCGTATCCCAGAGAAAAAAACTACCATAACTTGGAATAAAAATTTAATATATTTATAATTTATTATGCAAAAACGACCAGAGCTCAATGATATAAGATATATATGTTCTGACAAATATTCAAATTTACAAAATCATGTCACAATCCCTTTAACAAAAAAAACAACGTGAAAAATACACATCCAGTAGACTGTCCTGCAACTGCTGCTCCGCCTCCACGCATGAGGGTAACCCCGGAAATTCCACAGCTGTGACGTCACATGGGAACTTGACGTCACATGGGAACTATGTAGTATCACTGTGAAAACAAATCACTGTAAAACCATTTGGTTATGTGCTGCTGATCTCATGCTGCTGCTGATCTATTTCATGTTGCTGTGTTCACTCGTCCTCATCTGCTCACACAGACTCATGTTCATGCTGCTGTTGTTTGGCGCATTGTTTCGTACTAGTAGTGCTTAATGTATTTTTTAGTTTAGTGTATTTCTTATTTCATGTCTCGGATCTTTTTTACTGTTTCTCTTTGCAATTTGTATTTTTGTTGGATGTAACTGGGACCCTGTGTACATAGTTTTGTTCCACCTTATGTACCACATGTGATGTGAATGACAGTAAATACACATTGACCTTGAGAACTGAAAGAACAAATGATCCTTCATAGCACCCTCAGTAAAATGCGTAGCCCCCCCTTAGCACCTGCAGAAAAATATCTCTGGAGCCGCCACTGGAACCAACGAGAGCCGAACTGCGACACCACCGTGACTTTAGACATTTAATCTGAAACGTGTGCAGGTGAAGCTGCTGAGCGTACCACGGCTGATGTGTTGGCGGTGGCTGCTGGGTCCCCTTTTTTCCCGTCGGAATAAGAAGCCACGGGAGTCTTTCTGTCGCTCAGCTGGGACTCCAAGGGTACTTGGACCAGGTCGCTGACCGCCTTCTGGTCCACCTCGTCGGAGTCTGAGAGCACGTCGGACCCCTCGTCGGAGCCTGCGTCGGACCTCTCGTCGGAGCCTGCGTCGGACCTCTCGTCGGAGCCTGAGAGCACGTCGGACCTCTCGTCGGAGCCTGAGAGCACGTCGGACCTCTCGTCGGAGCCTGCGAGCACGTCGGACCTCTCGTCGGAGCCTGCGTCGGACCTCTCGTCGGAGCCTGCGTCGGACCTCTCGTCGGAGCCTGAGAGCTCGTCGGACCTCTCGTCGGAGCCGAGCACGTCCTCCAGCGGATCGGGGGAGACTTCCGCCATCTTTACTGTTTACTGTACCATAGACATTATGGGTTACACCCTCGCAACTGTGTGGGGGAGTGTCGGGGGCGCGTCGGGGCGTTCCGGTCTCGACCGCCATTTTTGTTGCCCTCAGAAAAAATAAGTGAATCACTGCGGTAAAGTTAGTTTTACGTTGGAAGTTGGATATTCGAGCTCCGTGGCTGCAGGGGTGCGTTGCTCTCGTCAGTCCGCTTCATGGAGTCTGATTTCGGGCAGCCACTCTTAGTCTGCCCCTTCTCAGAGACGTCATGGTTCGCTTAGGGACAGTCAACAAATTTTCGACCGCATTCACTCTTCAGAAACAAAAAATAATATATTTTACACGATTGACCCACCCACACAAAACTTGCATCAGACTAATCTCCAAGACCACTTCTGCGAGACACAGCTGTTTATTTCTCAATTTTTATGTATTTTATAATTTTTAACAATTAATTAATTCAGAAATCACTGTTTTTGCTCAATACCGTTCAGGGCTTTTGTGCCAACCGCACAAAACTTATATCAAACTGCTCACCAAGACCAGGCCTATGAGGCACAGCCTTTTATTTATCATTTTTATGCATTTTGTAATTTTTGATAATTTAATATTTCATAAATCTGTGTTTTTGCTCAATACCGTTCAGGGCTTTTGTGCCAACCGCACGATACTTAAGTCAAACTACTCACCAAGACCAGGCCTATGAGGCACAGCCTTTTATATATCATTTTTATGCATTTTGTAATTTTTGATAATTTAATATTTCATAAATCTGTGTTTTTGCTCAATACCGTTCAGGGCGTTTGTGCCAACCGCACAAAACTTATATCAAACTACTCACCAAGACCAGGCCTATGAGGCACAGCCTTTTATTTATCATTTTTATGCATTGTGTAATTTTTGATAATTTAATATTTCATAAATCTGTGTTTTTGCTCAATACCGTTCAGGGCTTTTGTGCCAACCGCACAAAACTTATGTCAAACTACTCACCAAGACCAGGCATATGAGGCACAGCTTTTTATTTATCATTTTTATGCATTTTGTAATTTTTGATAATTTAATATTTCATAAATCTGTGTTTTTGCTCAATACCGTTCAGGGCTTTTGTGCCAACTGCACAAAACTTATGTCAAACTACTCACCAAGACCAGGCCTATGAGGCACAGCCTTTTATTTATCATTTTTATGCATTTTGTGATTTTTAACAATTAATTCAGAAATAACTGTTTTTGCTCAATAGCGTTCAGGGCTTTTGAGCAATCCACACAAAATTTATGTCAAACTACTCACCAAGACCAGGCCTATGAGGCACAGCTTTTTGTTGATCATTTTTATGCATTTTGTGATTTTTAACAATTAATTAATTCAGAAATCACTGTTTTTGCTCAATAGCGTTCAGGGCTTTTGAGCCATCCACACAAAACTTACGTCAAACTACTCACCAAGACCAGGCCTATGAGGCACAGCTTTTTATTTTTCATTTTTATGCATTTTGTGATTTTTAACAATTAATTAATTCAGAAATCACTGTTTTTGCTCAATAGCGTTCAGGGCTTTTGAGCCATCCACACAAAACTTACGTCAAACTACTCACCAAGACCAGGCCTATGAGGCACAGCTTTTTATTTTTCATTTTTATGCATTTTGTGATTTTTAACAATTAATTAATTCAGAAATCACTGTTTTTGCTCAATAGCGTTCAGGGCTTTTGAGCCATCCACACAAAACTTACGTCAAACTACTCACCAAGACCAGACCTATGAGGCACAGCTTTTTATTTTTCATTTTTATGCATTTTGTGATTTTTAATAATTAATTAATTCAGAAATCACTGTTTTTGCTCAATAGCGTTCAGGGCTTTTGAGCCATCCACACAAAACTTACGTCAAACTACTCACCAAGACCAGGCCTATGAGGCACAGCTTTTTATTTTTCATTTTTATGCATTTTGTGATTTTTAACAATTAATTAATTCAGAAATCACTGTTTTTGCTCAATAGCGTTCAGGGCTTTTGAGCCATCCACACAAAACTTACGTCAAACTACTCACCAAGACCAGGCCTATGAGGCACAGCTTTTTATTTTTCATTTTTATGCATTTTGTGATTTTTAACAATTAATTAATTCAGAAATCACTGTTTTTGCTCAATAGCGTTCAGGGCTTTTGAGCCATCCACACAAAACTTACGTCAAACTACTCACCAAGACCAGGCCTATGAGGCACAGCTTTTTATTTTTCATTTTTATGCATTTTGTGATTTTTAATAATTAATTAATTCAGAAATCACTGTTTTTGCTCAATAGCGTTCAGGGCTTTTGAGCCATCCACACAAAACTTACGTCAAACTACTCACCAAGACCAGGCCTATGAGGCACAGCTTTTTATTTTTCATTTTTATGCATTTTGTGATTTTTAACAATTAATTAATTCAGAAATCACTGTTTTTGCTCAATAGCGTTCAGGGCTTTTGAGCCATCCACACAAAACTTACGTCAAACTACTCACCAAGACCAGGCCTATGAGGCACAGCTTTTTATTTTTCATTTTTATGCATTTTGTGATTTTTAACAATTAATTAATTCAGAAATCACTGTTTTTGCTCAATAGCGTTCAGGGCTTTTGAGCCATCCACACAAAACTTACGTCAAACTACTCACCAAGACCAGGCCTATGAGGCACAGCTTTTTATTTTTCATTTTTATGCATTTTGTGATTTTTAACAATTAATTAATTCAGAAATCCCTGTTTTTGCTCAATAGCGTTCAGGGCTTTTGAGCCATCCATACAAAACTTACGTCAAACTACTCACCAAGGCCAGGCCTATGAGGCACAGCCTTTTATTTATCATTTTTATGCATTTTGTAATTTTTGATAATTTAATATTTCATAAATCTGTGTTTTTGCTCAATACCGTTTAGGGCTTTTGTGCCATCCACACAAAACTTATGTCAAACTACTCACCAAGACCAGGCCTATGAGGCACAGCTTTTTATTTCTCATTTTTATGCATTTTGTGATTTTTAACAATTAATTAATTCAGAAATCACTGTTTTTGCTCAATAGCGTTCAGGGCTTTTGAGCCATCCACACAAAGCTTACGTCAAACTACTCACCAAGACTAGGCCTATGAGGCACAGCTTTTTATTTTTCATTTTTATGCATTTTGTGATTTTTAATAATTAATTAATTCAGAAATCACTGTTTTTGCTCAATATTGCTCAATTTTGAGCCATCCACACAAAACTTACGTCAAACTACTCACCAAGACTAGGCCTATGAGGCACAGCTTTTTATTTCTCATTTTTATGCATTTTGTGATTTTTAACAATTAATTAATTCAGAAATCACTGTTTTTGCTCAATAGCGTTCAGGGCTTTTGAGCCATCCACACAAAACTTACGTCAAACTACTCACCAAGACCAGACCTATGAGGCACAACTTTTTATTTTTCATTTTTATGCATTTTGTGATTTTTAATAATTAATTAATTCAGAAATCACTGTTTTTGCTCAATAGCGTTCAGGGCTTTTGAGCCATCCACACAAAACGTACGTCAAACTACTCAACAAGACCAGGCCTATGAGGCACAGCTTTTTATTTTTAATTTTTATGCATTTTGTAATTTTTGATAATTTAATATTTCATAAATCTGTGTTTTTGCTCAATACCGTTCAGGGCTTTTGTGCCAACTGCACAAAACTTTTGTCAAACTACTCAGCAAGACCAGGCCTATGAGGCACAGCCTTTTATTTATAATTTTTATGCATTTTGTGATTTTTAACAATTAATTCAGAAATAACTGTTTTTGCTCAATAGCGTTCAGGGCTTTTGAGCAATCCACACAAAATTTATGTCAAACTACTCACCAAGACCAGGCCTATGAGGCACAGCTTTTTGTTGATCATTTTTATGCATTTTGTGATTTTTAACAATTAATTAATTCAGAAATCACTGTTTTTGCTCAATAGCGTTCAGGGCTTTTGAGCCATCCACACAAAACTTACGTCAAACTACTCACCAAGACCAGGCCTATGAGGCACAGCTTTTTATTTTTCATTTTTATGCATTTTGTGATTTTTAACAATTAATTAATTCAGAAATCACTGTTTTTGCTCAATAGCGTTCAGGGCTTTTGAGCCATCCACACAAAACTTACGTCAAACTACTCACCAAGACCAGGCCTATGAGGCACAGCTTTTTATTTTTCATTTTTATGCATTTTGTGATTTTTAACAATTAATTAATTCAGAAATCACTGTTTTTGCTCAATAGCGTTCAGGGCTTTTGAGCCATCCACACAAAACTTACGTCAAACTACTCACCAAGACCAGGCCTATGAGGCACAGCTTTTTATTTTTCATTTTTATGCATTTTGTGATTTTTAACAATTAATTAATTCAGAAATCACTGTTTTTGCTCAATAGCGTTCAGGGCTTTTGAGCCATCCACACAAAACTTACGTCAAACTACTCACCAAGACCAGGCCTATGAGGCACAGCTTTTTATTTTTCATTTTTATGCATTTTGTGATTTTTAACAATTAATTAATTCAGAAATCACTGTTTTTGCTCAATAGCGTTCAGGGCTTTTGAGCCATCCACACAAAACTTACGTCAAACTACTCACCAAGACCAGGCCTATGAGGCACAGCTTTTTATTTTTCATTTTTATGCATTTTGTGATTTTTAACAATTAATTAATTCAGAAATCACTGTTTTTGCTCAATAGCGTTCAGGGCTTTTGAGCCATCCACACAAAACTTACGTCAAACTACTCACCAAGACCAGACCTATGAGGCACAGCTTTTTATTTTTCATTTTTATGCATTTTGTGATTTTTAATAATTAATTAATTCAGAAATCACTGTTTTTGCTCAATAGCGTTCAGGGCTTTTGAGCCATCCACACAAAACTTACGTCAAACTACTCACCAAGACCAGGCCTATGAGGCACAGCTTTTTATTTTTCATTTTTATGCATTTTGTGATTTTTAACAATTAATTAATTCAGAAATCACTGTTTTTGCTCAATAGCGTTCAGGGCTTTTGAGCCATCCACACAAAACTTACGTCAAACTACTCACCAAGACCAGACCTATGAGGCACAGCTTTTTATTTTTCATTTTTATGCATTTTGTGATTTTTAATAATTAATTAATTCAGAAATCACTGTTTTTGCTCAATAGCGTTCAGAGCTTTTGAGCCATCCACACAAAACTTACGTCAAACTACTCACCAAGACCAGGCCTATGAGGCACAGCTTTTTATTGATAATTTTTATGCATTTTGTGATTTTTAACAGTTAATTAATTCAGAAATCATTGTTTTTGCTCAATAGCGTTCAGGGCTTTTGAGCCATCCACACAAAGCTTACGTCAAACTACTCACCAAGACCAGGCCTATGAGGCACAGCCTTTTATTTATCATTTTTATGCATTTTGTAATTTTTGATAATTTAATATTTCATAAATCTGTGTTTTTGCTCAATACCGTTTAGGGCTTTTGTGCCATCCACACAAAACTTATGTCAAACTACTCACCAAGACCAGGCCTATGAGGCACAGCTTTTTATTTCTCATTTTTATGCATTTTGTGATTTTTAACAATTAATTAATTCAGAAATCACTGTTTTTGCTCAATAGCGTTCAGGGCTTTTGAGCCATCCACACAAAACTTACGTCAAACTACTCACCAAGACCAGACCTATGAGGCACAGCTTTTTCATTTTTATGCATTTTGTGATTTTTAATAATTAATTAATTCAGAAATCACTGTTTTTGCTCAATAGCGTTCAGGGCTTTTGAGCCATCCACACAAAACTTACGTCAAACTACTCACCAAGACCAGGCCTATGAGGCACAGCTTTTTATTTTTCATTTTTATGCATTTTGTGATTTTTAACAATTAATTAATTCAGAAATCACTGTTTTTGCTCAATAGCGTTCAGGGCTTTTGAGCCATCCACACAAAACTTACGTCAAACTACTCACCAAGACCAGACCTATGAGGCACAACTTTTTATTTTTCATTTTTATGCATTTTGTGATTTTTAATAATTAATTAATTCAGAAATCACTGTTTTTGCTCAATAGCGTTCAGGGCTTTTGAGCCATCCACACAAAACGTACGTCAAACTACTCAACAAGACCAGGCCTATGAGGCACAGCTTTTTATTTTTAATTTTTATGCATTTTGTAATTTTTGATAATTTAATATTTCATAAATCTGTGTTTTTGCTCAATACCGTTCAGGGCTTTTGTGCCAACTGCACAAAACTTATGTCAAACTACTCACCAAGACCAGGCCTATGAGGCACAGCCTTTTATTTATGCATTTTGTGGGGCGGCCGTGGCGTAGTGGTAATGGCAGTCGTCCCCCGATCGGAAGGTTGGAGGTTCGAATCCCGGTTCCCCACACCATGCGTCGTTGTGTCCCTGGGCAAGACACTTAACCCCGAGTTGCTCTCGGTAAGACTGGAAAGGCGCCTTGCATGGCAGTCTGCCGCTACCGGTGTATGAATGTGTGTATGAATGGGTGGATGGTTGGTATTGTAAAGCGCTTTGGGGCCCCTCATTGGGGGCTAGAAAGCGCTATATAAATAAGCTCCATTTACCATTTATAATTTTTATGCATTTTGTGATTTTTAACAATTAATTCAGAAATAACTGTTTTTGCTCAATAGCGTTCAGGGCTTTTGAGCAATCCACACAAAATTTATGTCAAACTACTCACCAAGACCAGGCCTATGAGGCACAGCTTTTTGTTGATCATTTTTATGCATTTTGTGATTTTTAACAATTTATTAATTCAGAAATCACTGTTTTTGCTCAATAGCGTTCAGGGCTTTTGAGCCATCCACACAAAACTTACGTCAAACTACTCACCAAGACCAGGCCTATGAGGCACAGCTTTTTATTTTTCATTTTTATGCATTTTGTGATTTTTAACAATTAATTAATTCAGAAATCACTGTTTTTGCTCAATAGCGTTCAGGGCTTTTGAGCCATCCACACAAAACTTAGGTCAAACTACTCACCAAGGCCAGGCCTATGAGGCACAGCCTTTTATTTATCATTTTTATGCATTTTGTAATTTTTGATAATTTAATATTTCATAAATCTTTCATAAATCATAAAAACGACTGCGACAGATGGTTCCATGTACAGTGCTTAAACATAACTTACACAGTTTTCCAAAAAGCGAAGAATGAACAATGGAAATGTCAACTGTGCGAGTAAAGCCCAATATCAGCAATGTCTTCAATATTGTTAAAAATTAAATATTGTTACTGTCTTTTGATGGTTTGGTTTAGTGAGGAAGACAATTGATTTTTTAATTTTTTTTGTCTTTGTTTCTGAACCAAAAGAATTTGTTGTTTTGTGTGGATGGCTCAAAAGCCCTGAACGCTATTGAGTAAAAACAGTGATTTCTGAATTAATTAGATGTTAAAAATCACAAAATGCATAAAAATGAAAAATAAAAAGCTGTGCCTCATAGGCCTGGTCTTGGTGAGTAGTTTGACGTAAGTTTTGTGTGGATGGCTCAAAAGCCCTGAACGCTATTGAGCAAAAACAGTGATTTCTGAATTAATTAATTGTTAAAAATCACAAAATGCATAAAAATGAAAAATAAAAAGCTGTGCCTCATAGGCCTGGTCTTGGTGAGTAGTTTGACGTAAGTTTTGTGTGGATGGCTCAAAAGCCCTGAACGCTATTGAGCAAAAACAGTGATTTCTGAATTAATTAATTGTTAAAAATCACAAAATGCATAAAAATGAAAAATAAAAAGCTGTGCCTCATAGGCCTGGTCTTGGTGAGTAGTTTGACATAAGTTTTGTGTGGATGGCTCAAAAGCCCTGAACGCTATTGAGCAAAAACAGTGATTTCTGAATTAATTAATTGTTAAAAATCACAAAATGCATAAAAATGAAAAATAAAAAGCTGTGCCTCATAGGCCTGGTCTTGGAGAGTAGTTTGACGTAAGTTTTGTGTGGATGGCTCAAAAGCCCTGAACGCTATTGAGCAAAAACAGTGATTTCTGAATTAATTAATTGTTAAAAATCACAAAATGCATAAAAATGAGAAATAAAAAGCTGTGCCTCATAGGCCTAGTCTTGGTGAGTAGTTTGACGTAAGTTTTATGTGGATGGCTCAAAAGCCCTGAACGCTATTGAGCAAAAACAGGGATTTCTGAATTAATTAATTGTTAAAAATCACAAAATGCATAAAAATGAAAAATAAAAAGCTGTGCCTCATAGGCCTGGTCTTGGTGAGTAGTTTGACGTAAGTTTTGTGTGGATGGCTCAAAAGCCCTGAACGCTATTGAGCAAAAACAGTGATTTCTGAATTAATTAATTGTTAAAAATCACAAAATGCATAAAAATGAAAAATAAAAAGCTGTGCCTCATAGGCCTGGTCTTGGTGAGTAGTTTGACATAAGTTTTGTGTGGATGGCACAAAAGCCCTAAACGGTATTGAGCAAAAACACAGATTTATGAAATATTTAATAATCAAAAATTACAAAATGCATAAAAATGAAAAATAAAAAGCTGTGCCTCATAGGCCTGGTCTTGGAGAGTAGTTTGACGTAAGTTTTGTGTGGATGGCTCAAAAGCCCTGAACGCTATTGAGCAAAAACAGTGATTTCTGAATTAATTAATTGTTAAAAATCACAAAATGCATAAAAATGATCAATAAAAAGCTGTGCCTCATAGGCCTGGTCTTGGTGAGTAGTTTGACATAAATTTTGTGTGGATTGCTCAAAAGCCCTGAACGCTATTGAGCAAAAACAATGATTTCTGAATTAATTAACTGTTAAAAATCACAAAATGCATAAAAATTATCAATAAAAAGCTGTGCCTCATAGGCCTGGTCTTGGTGAGTAGTTTGACGTAAGTTTTGTGTGGATGGCTCAAAAGCTCTGAACGCTATTGAGCAAAAACAGTGATTTCTGAATTAATTAATTATTAAAAATCACAAAATGCATAAAAATGAAAAATAAAAAGCTGTGCCTCATATGCCTGGTCTTGGTGAGTAGTTTGACATAAGTTTTGTGTGGATGGCTCAAAAGCCCTGAACGCTATTGAGCAAAAACAGTGATTTCTGAATTAATTAATTGTTAAAAATCACAAAATGCATAAAAATGAAAAATAAAAAGCTGTGCCTCATAGGCCTGGTCTTGGTGAGTAGTTTGACATAAGTTTTGTGTGGATGGCACAAAAGCCCTGAACGGTATTGAGCAAAAACACAGATTTATGAAATATTTAATAATCAAAAATTACAAAATGCATAAAAATGAAAAATAAAAAGCTGTGCCTCATAGGCCTGGTCTTGGAGAGTAGTTTGACGTAAGTTTTGTGTGGATGGCTCAAAAGCCCTGAACGCTATTGAGCAAAAACAGTGA
>JBBPBX010043445.1:4761-27914 GCA_038048925.1 Garcialebias charrua | reverse complement strand
CATTTCTCTCAGTCCCTCGGTGCAACAGTAACCATCTAAACACTAAACACTAAAACATTTAATACACATAAGCATAAAATAGTAAAAAAGTGTAACACTGTCCTGAGTTTTTTCATAATAGTATAAAAGTATGAAAATTAACACCAACACTGAAACACCAAACACCCCTAAAACACCAAACACCCAATGAACATAAGCATAAAATGAAATAATAAAAGTGTAATACTGTCCTGAGTTTTTGCATAGTAGTATAAAAAGTATATCTATAAAATAAACTGAAGGTTCTAGCATTGACATTTGCAAAGAGTGGCACAGCAGCATATAAGTTAATGTACACAGTATATGTATGAGGTAGTTGATGTTGGTATAGAGGCAAAGTGGCATATGCAGTGAGGCACATAAGGCACATTTGGCATCCTTAGATAAGGCTAGTCAGAGAATGCTGTATATGTATCTGCAGTAGTGTAGATAAAAGTAGTGTAAATGTAAACAGTAGTAATAAATGTAAAGCAGTAGTAATAAATGTAAACCGTATTAATAAATGTAAACAGTGAATGTAAACAGTAGTATGACTATAGGCAGTAATGTAATACAAACATTAGTGCAAATATGAGAAGTAGTGCAAACTGAATGAGCACATGACCGAGAGTTTAGTGAATAACCCGTTTGATGACACAGAGTCCAGTGTTAAAAACTTTGTGTTGAGTGGTAATGTGTGAGAAAGTTTTTTGTGTTAAGGCAGTTCAAATGGGAGGGGAGGCAGAGCAGGCAGAGTGTTTAGCATTCTGACTGCCTGATGAACAGAGCTGTCTCTCAGTCTGCTGGTTCGAGCCTGGAGACTCCTCAGTCTCCTCCCTGATGGCAGCAGTCTAAAGCGGCTGTGTAGTGGGTGTGTGGGATCACCTGCCATGCAGTGGGCTTTCCGAGTGAGGCGTTTGCTGTGTAAGTCCTGCAGTGAGGGCAAGGAGGTGCCGACGATCTTCTCAGCTGCTTTCACGATGCGCTGGAGGCTCTTGCGGCAGGATGCAGTGCATGCACCAAACCACACCGTGATGCAGCTGGTCAGGACACTTTCTATGGCACCCCTGTAGAAGGTGCACATGATGGGGGTTGAAGCTCCAGCCCTTTTCAGCTTGCGGAGAAAGTAGAGGCGCTGGTGAGCCTTCTTGGCCAGTGCTGCAGTGTTCCTGCTCCAGGACAGGTCCTTTGAGACGTGCACTCCCAGGAACTTGGTGCTGTCCACTCTCTCCACTGCGGTGCTGTTGATGGTCAGAGGGGCATGTTGCATCCCTCTTCCTGAAGTCCACGACAATCTCCTTTGTCTTCTCCACGTTGAGAGTGAGATTGTTGTGTCCGCACCACAAGGCCAGGCGGCTCACCTCGTTCCTGTAGTCCGTCTCATCGTTGTTGCTGATGAGACCCACCACTGTTGTGTCGTCCGCAAACTTGATGAAGTGGTTGGAGCTGTATGATGGTGTGCAGTCGTGTGTTAGCAGGGTGAATAGAAGGGGGCTCAGCACACATCCTTGTGGGGCCCCTGTGTTCAATGTGATGGTGCTAGATGTGTTACTCCCGATCCGTACTGTCTGTGGTCTCCCGGTCAGGAAGTCTAGCAGCCAGTTACACATTGAGGTGTTCAGCCCCAGACTGTCCAGTTTATGGATGAGCTGTTGGGGGATGATGGTGTTGAATGCCGAGCTGAAGTCGATGAACAGCATTCTAACATAAGAGTCCTTCGTGTCCAGATGTGTGAGAGCTGTGTGGAGGGCAGAGGAGATGGCATCGTCGGTTGAGCGATTAGGTCGGTATGCAAATTGGAAGGGATCCAGGGAGGCAGGGAGGACAGTTTCTGAGAGCTGCATAAAAACAGTTTCTGAGAGCTGCATAAAAACGCACGAGGTCAAAATAATTAGACCAAGAATGTAAACATGTAGCTGAATGTACTAGATTGACTCACACTGACATCCTCACTCCTCTGCTCTGCTGCCCAGTCCTCCGACGTATTCCTCCAGGAAACTAGAAGACAAGTTAAACATAACATGAGGGTGCACACAGTCTATTTTTTAATAAACTGAAAACTGTTTTGAGCACAAATGTTCACCCCCCTTAAATCAGAGAGTAACTTCTAGCCTTCAGAAGAAGAAGGGCTGTGAGTGTGTTATTTAGATTAAAGTAAAACTAATATGCATGAATTACCAAATTAACACTGGGTTAAAAGTAACAACAACCATAAAAGAAGAACAATGCATTCAGTAAATAACCCAATGGGGACAAGCAAGGCCAAACTCAACTGTTTACATCTTCTTAAAGTGTAGCCAATTCCATCCTATTTTTATTTAATATTTAATTACCATCTTAGCTAAATCCCCATTAACAACAGGAACGTGGGGTTACTGAACCAGCAATCTTAAAACTGTCATCTGAACAATCCTAGCTTCACCCTACGGTGAGGTTTTTCAGCTTTCTTCATGGACCTGACACAGAGCCCTGACAACTACTAGGTGTCTCCTGATTTTTGCATGAAACTGAGAAGAGCAGCATGTTTGTAGAAGGATCACAAAATATGAGCCGTTTTGTTTAAGTGTGGAAAAGCTGTTTCTATAACGTGAGTACACAAAAAAAAGATTGCGTTGCTAATAGGCTAACGTTAGCCGCTAACAGGTAGCAACAACACAACGCGATCAAACTAACGTTACTTACCCTCGTAGTTGTGCAGGAAACTTGAGATATGCAATTTAAATCCCTTATTACGTTTGCTTGTCGGAGCAGAGGACCAGACATCAACAATACGATGAACATAGCTGATACTTGTCTTGGGCAGCTCTTGTAAACATTCAGACAGCACCATTTTCACTGAGACCGGAAGCTGGAAATCACCTTTCCGGTCAATGCGCAAGTGATTCACAACGCAAGTGCACAGAGCCTATACTTCATGTTATACAACAAAACTTGACAGGACAACAACGTTTCTGTGTAGCAAACGCGTCGCTCCCGAATCACTACTGATCACTGCCGCCCCCCTCCTCCCTCCGTTGTCTTTTCACAATAAAAGCACAATAATATCTTCATCATAATTACACTGATGTAACTGGGCCGCGGTATCGATCTCCCAGATTTTTCTCTGTTAAGAGTTTTTTTAAACAATACAAAGTTTGTTCTGTGTAAATATGCTCAAATGAATTCTACACTCTTAAATGTGCACACAAATGCTTCGACACGTCACATTTGCGGGGCAGAGAGAACTTCCGGGTCATATCCGCTGTCAATAAAAGAAATTACAAAATCGAAACTGACCCGTCGTTATCCGTTTTTTCCATTTTCGTTTTGTGCACAAAATCGGAAATCGGATAACGGTTTGTAATCCGTTTTTTTTGTTCAATAAACGAAAAACGAAAAAACAAGTGGTTTTTTTGTTATTTCATTTTTTGTTTCAAATGAAAAAAACGAACTGCCTGAATGTACACGGACCCAATAGCTCAATAGGTAGATAGGTGCATCATCTGCAGTGAAGCGAGTGCTGTACCGGTTTGTCATGGTGAAGAAAGAGCTGAGTCAAAAGACGAAGCGTTCGATTTACCGGTTGATCTTATGTTCCTACCCTCTGAGCATTGGGTTGTGACCGAAAGAACGAGATCACGGATACAAGCGGCTGAAATGAGTTTTCTCAGCAGGATGTCTGGACTCTCCCTTAGAGATAGGGTGAGAAGCTCGGTCATCTGGGAGGGACTCAGAGTAGAGCCGCTGCTTCTCCACATCGAGAGGAGCCAGTTGAGGTGGCTCAGGCCTCTGCTTAGGATGCCTCCTGAATGCCTCCCTCGTAAAGTGTTCCGGACATGTCCCACCGGGAGGAGACCCAGATGAAGACTCTGGACATGCTGGAGGGACTATGTTTTTTTTGGGAACGCCTTGGGATTCTCCCGGAAGAGCTGGCCCAAGTGGCTGGGGAGAGGGAAGTCTGGGACCTCCCAACTTAGGCTGCTACCCCCACGACCCTGGGTGATAGATTAAGCTTTTTTGCTAGTTACGCATGACCCAGAAGAAATTTGTTAGTCGACTCGTATCCGAGGCCAAACGGGGGAGACAGATTCAGATAAGCCATAATTGGTGATTTTCATCAGGCACTGTTTTATTCTTGTCAGCCTTGAGTCCTGCTGAAACTTTCCCGATGCAAAATGGCCAATTTACGGATATTCAACTCTACTGATCCATGCTATGAGTCTTCTTCTAGGTCGATCCCAACATGCTGGCGAGTCTTATGGTGTGGTCACACCGAGCAGCGTTTTTACCTCAAAGCTTCCAGCCTCCATGTAAAGTCAATGGTGGACGCACCTAGGCACCTCCTGGCGTCTGGCGTCAGGTCGCGTGCGTGTTGAGCGTGCTGATGAGCGTTTTTTCGTGCACGTGAACCGGCGTCGGCTTCCAAGTTCCGCTTCAGCTGAGCTGAAGTTTTCGCGGTTCAAACTTTCAAACGCCGCTCAACTCCACCTGATTGGTTGGTGTGTCAACCAATCAGGGAGAGTCGGGGGGCAGAAGAGAGGGGGCAGTGGGAGAGTCCCTATGTGACGCGGAAACGAGGGTGCGCGCGCACTATGTGACGTATTGTTTGTCGGAAAAAAAAAGAAAAGACCCGCGAGCTCGTGAACTATGGAAGAGAAACTCATTGTAGCTGTGTGTTCGCGACAATTCCTTCACGACCAGTCAAGTCTGCTCCACAGAGACGGAAATAAACAGCTCCTCCTCGCCTGGCGGAGTGAGCAGGACTCCGTGTGCAGGGCTCTGTATACCGGTAAGCTCCTCCCACACACCCAGCAGCTTCTG
Organism: Garcialebias charrua; assembly: GCA_038048925.1. Classification (NCBI taxonomy): domain Eukaryota; kingdom Metazoa; phylum Chordata; class Actinopteri; order Cyprinodontiformes; family Rivulidae; genus Garcialebias; species Garcialebias charrua. The sequence continues at coordinate 23,096 of JBBPBX010043445.1, read as the reverse complement.
GCTTCTGGCTTTTTGGTCTGAACACGCTGCATTCACAAGTGCGTCCACTTGCGTGCGTGAGGAGCATTTTGGAGGTTCAAAACGCTGCTCTGTGTGACTACCATTAGAAGCCGCAGGTGGCCTGCGATTTTCATAAATTGCCTCCATCTTACGGTTTAATTCATAAATCAGTTGATTTTGAGTCCTTATAGCACGAACCAAACCTTCACACAGACTCAGAAGCTTTGCCATGGCCGAAACTGCAGCTGATTTCTTCTTCAAAAGTTGATCAAACAGAGACTCGCCAATGCCAAAGAGCAGAAACCTTGCTATCATAAATCCAAATATATAAACATCTTCAGCGTCCTCCTGAGACAGAACTGAAAGACACATCAGCTGCCAGATCTCTGATGTACCCTGCAGCATGAGTCTCAGCTGGACACAGGGTTCTCCAGGACCTTGTTGTTTTGTTGAAAAGATTTTGTCGATTGTGTTGAAAGTCCACCTCACCAGAGCCATAATAGTTGCATGCATCAGGGTAGCCATAATAGTGTTTTTTTTTTTTTGTTGTTTGGGAGAAGTGTATCAGGAGCTTTAATAAGACACACAGAGAGAAAAAGCAGGAGGAAGAGGAGAACAGGGGGAGGGAGAGCAGAGGCATCCGTCTTGAGCGAGAGCCAGAGGAGCTTTTGCCATTATTGTGACACAAAAACACATTTCTCACAAAAAGGTAAATACTTCTGATTAATCAGCCTAATACTGTCCTATCATAGTTATGTAGTACTGTCCACTCAGCCGTTATTTGTTTGAAGAAATTGTGAAAAAGCTGAAGAGTTATGTCCCACAATGTTACAAAAAAACACCTCCTCTGTTGTGTGCATTATCTATTTAAGTGCCAAAATGTACATTTTAATACTACTGTATATGACAAATATCTTAAATTAATTGGAAATCTAGTTCAAACAGCACACATTTAAAAATACATTCAAAACCTGTAAAAGAAATTTAAAAAAAATCCAACTGTGTTTACCGTACTCACCTTGTTTATCCAATGCAGCATTACCAGTTTTCACAGAGTCTGCAGGATTAGGCTCAGGGCTTCCTTCACAAGTGTTTTCACGCTTGTTTACATCAGCTTGAGTTTGGTCGTCTGTAGAAAGATCCTGTGATCGAGGAGATTTTGCAGGTGCAGAAGAGGATGAATTGTTCAGGTCTTGGTTTTTGTTCTCTGAACATAAATAGTAAAGAATTAAATGTAAAATATCAAAAACCATTTGAATGAAATTGTGGCAGTTTAATGAAACTGAGCACGATGGCCCAGTTGGTGGAGCTGCTGCCTCTCAGTGAGAAGGTTGCCAGGTCAAATCCTGACCAGGGACCTTTCTGGGTGGAGTTTGCATGTTCTCTCTGTGCATGCGTGAGTTTTCTCCAGGTACTCCAGTTTCCTCCCACAAACCAAAACATGCATGTAAATTGTCCCTAGGTGAGTGAGAGAGTGAATGGTTGTCTCATTTGTCTCTATGTGTGTCCCTGTGATGGACTGGAGATCTGTCCAGGGTGTCCCCCATCCCTCGCAGTGATGGCGGGACATGGGTAGTGACTCCCACAACCCAAAAAGGAAGAAGTGGATAAAGATAATGGATGGATGAAGTGTTAGAATGGAATTGAAGGATTTATTCACATTAGCTTTGTAGAGGTGTAGTAGAGTGATGTATGAACATGTGTGGATTGGTAAGTGAGAGAAGATTGTGCTGCAAAGCACTCTGAGAAGCCTGGATGGCAAGAAAAGCACTAAAGAAGTACAGTCCATTTACCATTTTTACCATTTAATATCTATTTAATGAACTGGTGCAGAAACATATCTAATGAGAAGCTCACCTGCAGATGAACGCTGGTGAATGCTCTGCCTCAGCTCCTTTATAAACGACTGTAAAATGTCCAAACCAGCAAAGTTTAAATTTACCATTATAAGTACCAGTGGAGTTGTAACTTTTTTTTTGTGATCTTATTTTGCTTTGTAAAAAAATAAAAAAATAAAAAAGTTGAAATTACATAACTACTTTTAAAACTAGTTAAAAGAACTTTAAAAAAAACCTGCAGATTCCTGAACCATTTTATTGCATCTTCAAATATGACTTATTTATAATTACATGTATTTTTGCTCTCATATAAACTTCAAATTTCTGTACAAACATTTTATACTCCTCCATCTTTCAGTCATTTACCTAAAGACGGTCTCATGAAAAACAGCGGTTTCTTAATGACACAAAATAAGAAAAGAAATACTCAGGTTTTGTCACTGCTTTAGCTCAGTAACACATCTGATACTAAAAGTAAGCCATTTAAAAAAAACAAAGGGTGCAACAATTTGTGATTTTTACCATTCTGAGTGAGAGCAGGGTCTTTATTGCTTTGGTATAAATGGCTTAGTCGCTGTTTTGAAAGCAGGGTGGGCTCTCGGCCCAAGAGACTCTGTATTTCCTCATCGTCCTTTTCTTTATCTGAAACATCTTGAAATACATATTGAAATTTGTTAAACTAAATAATCACAAAGAGGATTTTAATCAATTTGATTGAACAATCAGTGGTGCATGATGTAGAAAGAGAGCTGATAAACAGTCTATATTTCTTTTTACTGATCATTTAGTTAAAATCAAAGAGCCACAGAAATTTAATTATGGATCAGTTATTAAATTATTGTTGCAGAAGATTCTGCTTCAATGTGTCCATTTCAAATATGCTGTATTAAACTGCTGTGACACACTTTTAAATGCTGTTTTCAGGATGTGTGCTTTCTCTCTCTAAAAAAAGTTTTCAAAACAAATAAAAGCAATAAATGTGTTATTGATCATTATTCTACAGAGGTAAAATTTTGTTATTTGCAACTACAACAGAAGAAATACAGCAACATACCCGTTTCATTTACAGGATCCTTCTGGTTTTCTAAATCATTTGTCTTCTTACATTTGAAACAGCCTGGAATAAACAAAATCAACAATGCAACAAAATAATTTAGTTTCATATCGTTAATGAAGCTGAAACTCAGTAATAAAAAGTTTATTGATTGTTACTGTATATACGGTAAGTAGCTTTTTTGGTACAAATCCCCCCCTCCCCCCAAAAAAAACAGCCTGTAAATAACAAAAAATAAAATAAAATCTAAAAGTTGTTCATAGCTTTTAGAACTAAAGTACTTTGGTGTAATGTCTGGATCAGATGGGTCAGATCCTGATGGATACATTTTATTCATGATTGTATCTATTATTTAGGTAAAATAAATATATTGTGACTGTACCTTTTTTACAGAGCACAACGAACACAACCACGAGCACACTCGGTATTAAGATACAAGCGGCAACAATCACTGGTAATAAGCCGTTTGGGCCGAAAGAAGAAGAAGAAGAAGCTGGGAAGAAACAAAACATTAAAGATTGTAGCACCAAACACATCACCAAGACATGCAATTACTTTAAATATATTAACCTGTGTTTAAATAATAAATCTGAAAGTCAAAAGTTAACTTTTTTTTTACACTACCTTAAACAGATAATTTGTTTCATTATTAGCTGGCTGTATAAAATCGACACACCATCCACTCATTCCTTTTCTGAGTTTTATACACAACGTGTCAAAGTCTTACCTATGGAGAGCCATTTTATTCAAAATTGAATAAATAGTAGTATTTAAAATTATTAATAAATATTTCATTAAATAAATAAATGTTCCCATGATATAAAGCATTTAAAAAAAAATTAAATTTTTTTCTAAGATTATTTTTTTTATTTATTTCAAGATTTATTTTATTTATGTACAGATTATTTTTTTTTTTTTTCAAGATTTATTTATTTATTTAATAATGGAGTTTCATTTTTTTATGCTTTTATTTTGTAAACCTACTTTACACATTTCAGGAGCTTTAACTCCATTTTTCATTCTAAGCACTTTTTATTTCATGTTCTTATACTGTATTCAAATGGGGGAGGGGGGATCTCTGTGGGGCGGGTCTGATCAAATCATCATAACAATGTGATTGGACCTGACCAGTCTCAATGCAGCCCATCTACGAGTTTTATAAGCCAGGCAAATCAATAATTAAATCAAAAATAAAATAAACAATGGCCTCTCAAGTCTCACACATTGACTGTGAAAGAGACACACATTTCATGACGTGCACACAGCACACTTTGTATTTCTCATGTTAAAACACCCACACACACTAGGGCTGGACAGTAATTCAATATTGATATATGTCAATATATACTTTTATTCAATAACGGTGATATGAGTTTTAAGCATATTTTTGATATTTCGATAGGATTACAGCATTTCACTGACACATTTCTTTTTCTGTTCAGGTTGAAGCAGCCGCTTCAGTTTCAACCCAAACAGAGAAAGCTGCGACACAACTACGTAAGTGCATGGTGACACCGATGTTACACAGAGGCTGAGCTCAAGTCCAGATGGTAGCAGACTAGGCTAATCTCCAACATACGTTAAGCTTTCGCTTCAAAATGAGTGCCTATGACCATCAGAATGTGACTGAACAAGCTTCACAAGCCAAGAGAAAGCATATGACATTGATAAGAGAGGAAAGACTAATTTGGTGGTGTAGAAGTAGTTCGGCTTTCTAAGATCCAATAAACTGCAGGTTTCAGTGCTAAAAAATGTGTCGGAGAGTCGTTCCAACTAGCAGTGGGAGCACATCTAATTTGTTCCAACTGAAAAGTTTCCACTTGATAGAATATGCTGAGTCAGAAGATGAAGCACAATAAAAGTTTGAGCCAACATGTCCCTGAAACAACACCCCCAGCTGGATCAAAAGAGAAACACATGCAGCAGACATTTGCTGCATGGTTTAGGTTATGTTGTTGTTTAAAGTTAAAACCAGCCACTAGGGAGCACAAGCCAGTGTATCTCTTGTGCTGGTCCCAAGCCCGGGTAAATGGTGAGGGTTGTGTCAGGAATGGCATCCAATGTAAAACACTTTTGCCAAAACCATAATGCAAGTTCATCAAAGTGAAACCATTTTGGATCGGTCGAGGCCCGGGTTAACAACGTCCGCCACCGGTGCAGTTGACAAACAGGGTGCCGGTGGAAATTGTGCTACTGTTAGTCTAAGACCCAGAGGAGGGAAACGTGTCAGGAGACAGAGGGAGAGGAGGAAAGTGAAGAATGTAGGACTGAGGGTTGCAACTCTAAATGTGGGGACAATGGGCCTCATGCACGAACCGTTCGTACGCACAGATTTGTTCTTAAACTGTGCGTACGAGTGATTTAGGATCATTTGTGGCATTCAACAATGTTTTCGTATCCTAAGATTTTTTTCAGATACGAACAAAATTTACGTGTGCTCCAGACCTGTCGTATATTTTAGGAGCGTCAGTCTGCTGTCATCCAGACGGAATTTCTCCACTAATAACTTCATATTTCGTTATTTAGAAAATATTTAGAGTTTAAAAAAATCACGCACCACAATTGTTTTTGACAATAGGTTATTCTGTTTGAAGTCGAATTATAATTTTAAATGTAATAATGACTAACGGATTAAAGTATTTAAATTAAAATCAATTTGTTATCAATGCCATTTTCTAACACTACAATATTAATATGAAGATCTCAAACTAAAACCAACTTAAATTATGAATTAATTTAAGTTTAATTTGTCTCGGTAACGCAGACTTCGGTAACGCAGACTTTACATTGACCTCCTCCTGTTGCTGTCACAGATCTCAGATAGCTCAATGAGATGAGCGTTGCGTCGCAGTTCTGAACCTTATGGGTTCAATTCCCACATGGGACAACGTTTTTTTTTCTCCTTTTAATTCATTCCAGATTTAAAAAACACAAGAAAACTATTTACAATACAACATGAAATAAAGCATAAAGTCTTTTTAATCTGGAATGAATAAATAATCTAAAGAAAGAAGGAAAAAAAATAGTCATACCTTGTGGGAATCGAACCCACGAGGTCTCGATAAGGTTAGGAGCACCTAACGGCCCAATGCGTTACCCAGTGAGCCACCAGGACGCGTGCATATTTTAAGGTCCACATTTATTATAAACATACATTCTTTGGCTTTAGTTGGTCATTTACTCCCATGAGTGACGCTGCTAATAAGGACAGATTTTCTTTTCTCGATCAAGGAGAGCAGAACTTCAATCTCCGCACCTGTACAGTTCTTCTTTTTATTTTTCGCTGTCATTTTATGAACGGACCGTCCTGCTGTCAGAGGCAGGAAACGTAGCCTTATATGGTGTTTTGAGGGGTGGGGATTATGTAAATAACCTCTCCGCGTGCACGCGCAGGTTGATAGAACAGGTGGAATTCATCATACGTACGCAGCTCATTTACACACTTTTCCTGAGGATAGAAGAGTTTGTTGAATCTGACGTGGCATGTTCGTACGAACGCTTCGTACGAACAAAAGTAAGAGAAATTTAGGATAAAAATACGAACATGTTCGTGCATGAGGCCCAATGACAGGCAAAGGTAGAGAGCTGGCTGACATGATGCAGAGAAGAAAGGTAGATGTTTTATGTGTCCAAGAGACCAAGTGGAAGGGCAGCAAGGCTCGCAGCATTGGAGCAGGGTTCAAACTGTTTTACCATGGTGTGGATAGAAAGAGAAATGGAGTAGGGGTGGTCCTGAAGGAGGAGTTGGCAAAGAATGTAGTAGAGGTGAAGAGAGTGTCAGATAGGGTGATGTGCCTGAAGGTAGAAGTAGAAGGTCTGATGCTAAACATAGTCAGTGGTTATGCTCCACAGGTTGGATGTGATGGGGAGGAGAAAGATACATTTTGGAAAGATCTGGATGAAGTGATAGAGAGTATTCCCAGGGAGGAAAGAGTGGTGATTGGAGCAGACCTGAATGGACATGTTGGTGAAGGAAACAGAGGGGATGAGGAAGTGATGGGTAGGTTTGGTGTCAAGGAAAGAAACCAGGAAGGACAGATGGTGGTGGATTTTACCAAGAGAATGGAAATGGCTGTAGTCAATACCTATTTCCAAAAGAGGGAGGAACATAGAGTGACCTATAAGAGTGGAGGAAGGAGTACACAGGTCGACTACATTCTGTGTAGAAGAGGAAACCCCACCCCATCATTTGAATATAACAACATGAACTAAAAAGCACTTAAAATGAAAAATGGGGTTAAAGCCCCTGAAATGTGCAAAGTAGCTTTACAAAATAAGTGTAAAAAAATTAAACTCCATTATTAAATAAATTATCAAGTAAATAAATAAATCTTGAAATAAATAAATAAAATTCTTGAAACAAATAAAGATAAATCTCGAAATAAAAAAAATAAAAAAAAAATAATCTTGGAAAAAATAAACATTTTATTTAAATGTTTTATTTCATGGGAACATTTATTTATTTAAAGAAATATTTATTAATAATTTTTAACAACACTATTTATTTATTTAATTTTTAATGAAATGGCTCTCCATACTTACCAGGATAGCACTCCTTGGCAGTAAATGTTGCAGATTCTTTACTGAGTGGGTTGCTCACAGTGCAGTCGTACACTTGATTATCATGTTCATTCCCCAGTGGTATTACCAACTTTGGGCCGAGCTGCACATTTCCATTTGGGCCCCAGTTAAACTTCAACAACTGAGACTGTTTGGATTCTGCAGAGCATGTCAGGGTGGCCTGGTGTCCTGATTCACCTGAGCCATTTGCTGGGATCCTCTCACAGGAGATGCTGGGTTTGGTTACTTTGTCTGAGGAATGACATAAAGTCAAATATGTGAATACAAAACAAAATGAGAAATTAATTTAATGTTTTATGGAGATTATTTGCTGCAGCTGTTCAATGATACAATTCCATCCTAGCAAAGAGCTTCTCAAAAAATAGGACACGTGACAACAACAACAAAAAAACATTTACATGAAAAGCATAACTATAACCAGTAAATCATCTACTTTATTTAACAATAAAAGTTCTAATCATTTTGTATTGAACGCCTTTTTTGATCTAATCATTTTGACTTTTTACTTTGCTAGAAAGAATTTCCACACTAAACGTGAACAAGCAATGTCTTGAGCTGATAAAATAAATCAACGTTTTCTGAAGATCAAAGTCTCTGATACCAACCAAACTTTTATTATAGGTGACGTAAAAAAAAAAAAAAAGTTAAAAATTGACTTGTCTGTTGGGTGTGGCGTCAGAAACACTCCAAGAGCAGACTGTCACTTTCCTGCCCTCTGACCCCAGATGGCTGAGGAATATGGCTCCCTGTCCTGAGCCTGGTTCTACTAGAAAAAAAAAAAATTCTGGTTAAAAGAAAAATAATTTATTTCCACTGTTGCTATGTGCTTGTCTCTAGGTGTGAGTGAGAGAGGGAATGGTTGTCTCATTTGTCTCTATGTGTCCCTGTGATGGACTGGACACCTGTCCAGAGTGTCCCCCACCCATCTTTTGCATACTAACTGCTGGATAATGGCACCAGTGACCTTGGCGACCCGAAAAGGAAGAAGCGGGTAAAGATAATGGATGTATGGACATTTTTATATAGTGCCCTAAGATGACTTGTTGTGAGTTGGCATAGTAAACTAAATTTTAAATTCATCAAACAGACTGGACTGAATGAGTTAATGTAATTCTTTCCAGTACAGTACTTGTGCTGTCCTCACGACACGTGACTATGTGAGGCTAGACAGCCAGCTAACAAAAAGTAAATAATAAAAAAAGTCCCCACTCAAGCTTGCTTTCTTGATTTTACTGAAGACTTCTTGAACTTTCTTTACTTTGTAAGTTTTTGTAACTGAAATGTACAGAAAAGAAAAACAACTGAATAATACATGCCAACACACACCACGCTTAAACAATACAATAGCTTAACTCAACTTAGCTCAATATTACAAACACGTTAAATGGTGTTTTAATACTTACAAAGACGAAAACCTTCCAAGGTACAAGTGGTAAGAGCATATTTAGTGCTATGAGTTATCTTAACTGCTGTTAACTGCTGTTAACTGCCGTTTTTGACCAACTTGTCCTGATACGTCAAAGATTGTACCTTAAGCAAGAGTGCTCACTCCTAGCGTGCAGCATGTAAAACGATATTCTCAAGGGAGAGAGGAGCCACTCTGACCAGAATTTAAAACCCAAACATCTTCTATGTTTCTACCATGCATTTACTTAAACTAGTTATAACTTTAAATTTCTGTCTTTTAACAAAAGGCAGCACACTCCCCGCTTGATATAATCACATTCTATCACAACAAACAATATTACATATTTGAACTCACTTGGTCATTTAGCATCAAATGACAATCACTCGGTTTCTGAAAGTAAAACAATAATCTCTGAAACTGGTCTTAAGAATACTTTAACAGTCCCATTTTGTACAATTCGTACTTCTACTTTGCGGACTTTTGTGTCTCTGCTGGTAAAAGTCCTCACCACCAGTCCCATGGGCCACTCGTTCCTGCTAGCCTGAGTCTTTTAGCAGGACCACATCTCCTTTTTTGACATTAGGTCTGGTTTCCATCCATTTGCGGCGACTTTGTAAAGTGGGCAAATATTCTCCTTTCCACCTTTTCCAAAAGGTGTTAGCAAGGTGTTGCACGTGTTTCCACTGTTTTCCAAACAGTTGTCCTGAAGAAAAGTTCCCAGATGGAGCGGAAACAGCACTCATTTTCTGTGTTAACAACATCGTTGGAGTGAGCACTGCAGGACAGTCGGGGTCGGTGGATATAGGAACAAGAGGCCTTGCGTTAATAATTGCCATCACCTCAGCCATAAAGGTACTTAGGACTTCATGAGTGAGACGTGTTTGTTCTGTTTGTGAGAGCATTGCATCTAGAATGCGCCTGGCGATTCCTATGAAGCGCTCCCAGGATCCTCCCATGTGAGAAGCATGAGGGGGGTTAAAAATCCAAATACATCCTCTTTCTTGCAGGTACTTCTGTACGGAAGTGTCTTCTTTCTCCAAGTCTAGTTCTTTACAAGCTCCTATAAAATTTGTCCCTCTATCTGAACGCAGAAGCTTGGCTGGGCCGCGAATGGAGAAGAACCTTCTTAATGCATTTATAAAACTGTCAGCAGACATGGTCTCTATCAGTTCTATATGCACAGCTCTAGTTGACATGCACGTAAACAACACAGCCCAGCGTTTACTTTGAGCGCAGCCACCTCTTGTGCGACGTGTTACAACAGTCCAAGGCCCAAACACATCTAGACCAACTGAGGTGAAAGGTGGTTCAGGGGTGATTCTGTCTGCAGGTAAGTCTGCCATTTTCTGAACCTGCATTTTGCCTCGCAGCTTACGACATGCAACACACTTATGAATGACAGAGGATACCAGGCGTTTACCTCCAACCACCCAAAATCCAGCACCACGGACAGCTCCTTCTGTCATGTGTCTTCCTTGATGAGACACTTGCTCATGGAAGTGTCTTACTAGTAACGTGGCTATGTGGCAGGTAGATGGGATGATCAGAGGGTGCTTTTCATTCTCTGTGAGGTCGGCAGAGGACAGACGCCCCCCAACTCTTAAAAGGTTGTCTTCGTCCACTATGGGACTGAGCTTTTTGAGTGTGTCAAGTTTTACATTTGTCTGTCTTCCTTCTTTCTGGTTTTTGAATGTCTCCTTGTATGCATCTTGTTGAACAGCTCGTATGACGACGGCTTTTGCTTGTGTGAGTTCTTGAACGCTTGGTATCTCACTGAAACTTTTCCATCCCTTTTTTCCATTTGTCTTTTGTTTGAAGGATCTGAGCTGTAGCACCTTGGTATTTGGAGGCTTTCAAGGGCTTGCAATGAGTTTTTCCATAATACCCACTTTTCATGTTTTTCAGGAGGTAGAGGTTCGTCCCAGTCTTTCACTTCACATGACAGTTCTCTGAGTAAGGCTTTTCCCTGCATTACTATGGGTGTGACCAAGCCCAAAGGGTCATAAAGGCTGTTTACTGTCGACAACACTCCTCTACGAGTAAATGGTTTGGAGTCGTTTGACACATGATAGGTGAAACTATCAGATTGCAGGTCCCAACAGAGTCCTAAGCTCCTCTGAACTGGGAGGGGATCCACTCCAAGGTCCAAATCTTTTAAGTCCTTTGCCCGATCTTCTGCAGGGAAAGCTGCCATGACTTGACTGCAATTCGATGCCACTTTGTGCAGGCGTAAGTTAGACTCTGCTAACATGTTCTGAGTTCTCAAAAGTAGGTTGACTGCTTCCTCTGGCGTGGCAACTGATGTGAGTCCATCATCGACGTAAAACTGACGCTCAACAAACTGTCTTACATCAGAGCCGTGTTCATGTTCGCCTTGTTGAGCTGCTCGTCTCATGCAGTAAATGGCAACAGCAGGTGATGGACTGTTTCCAAATACGTGAACTTTCATTCTAAACTCAACTATGTTCTTTGTAATGTCATTGTCCTCATACCACAGATAGCGCAGATAGTCCCTGTGGTCCTCACGTACAACAAAGCAATAAAACATTTGTTGCACATCAGCTGTTAGGGCTATAGGCTCTTTACGAAAGCGTAACAGAACTCCTAACAGAGAGTTGTTCAAATCTGGTCCAGAAAGAAGCACTTGGTTGAGGGAAACTCCATCACACTCGGCACTAGAGTCAAACACGACTCGTATTTGTTCCGGCTTCTGTGGGTGGTATACGCCGAATGTGGGCAGATACCAATGTTCTTTATCAGCTGGCAGAGGTGGAGCAAGTTCTGCTTGATCGTTGTCCAACATTTTTTGCATGAATTGGACGTAATGATCTTTCATTTCTGGTTTCTTTGCTAAAGTCTTTCTCAGTGATGAAAGGCGTTTGAGGGCTTGTCCTCTATTATTAGGCAGCTTTTTTCTCTGAGAGCAAAAAGGTAAGGGTGCCACCCAGCTGTTCTCTTGGTTTTGATAGACTTCATTGTCCATTATTGTTAGAAATGTTTTGTCATCAATTGACATAGCTTGTTTGTCATCATACTCAGACCTAACAAACACAGTGTGTCCCAAACTATCCGTGTCACAGGCAGTGTTTAAAGGAGCCCCATAATTCTCTTTAACATGAATTATGTTTGGGCAGGGCTCAAAGTAGGATGCACGGCCATTATCTAAGGTTTGTGTTCTGTAAACGTTGACCTCTGACTGACCATGAGCGTTTCCTAAACACACTTCTCCCACAATAACCCAACCTAAGTCTAGCCTTTGGGCATAAGGTGCATTGTTGGGCCCGTTGATTTGCTCACGTACCTTATGAACCCTGAGGATGTCCCTGCCCAACAGTAAAAGGATAGGAGCATCGTGATCGACAGGTTGGATTTTGTCTGCCACTTTGAGTAGATGTGGGTGATGCTGCGTCATCTCAGGAGAGGGTATTTCAGCTCTGTCATCTGGAACAGAGTCACATTCTATCAGAGGAGGTAGCTGGAGGCTGATCTTTCCATCCATGGACTCGATGAAGAAGTTTGCAGCTCTCCTTCCTGATGTCTGTGCTTTTCCAGAGCAAGTCTTTAATGTGTAAGGAATAGGACTGGACTCAATATCAAAAAGGCTGAAAAACTCTGACTTTGCTAGTGACCTATTTGACTGTTCGTCTAGTACAGCATACATTTTAATAGCTCTTTCTTTTTGGCCAGCAGGATATGCTTTGACTAGAGTGATCTTAGAACATGAGCGTGGACTATCACCTTGTCCACATATCTCTGTGCATTTTGAGACAACTGAGGTTGAGTTGTCTACTTGCTCTTCACTGTCATTGTTTTTTTGTATTGTGCTCTCTGGAGTGTAAGAGGGACCAGGATGCATTGCTGATAAGTGTTTTGAACTGTCGCACTCTATGCATTTAACTGCTTCTTTACAGTCTTTTGCAAGATGTCTGACAGATCCACAGCACCTGTAGCAGATGTGATGCTCTTTCAAGTAGGTCTTTCTTTCCTCAATGGGTTTATTTCTAAAAAGCTTACACTTTTTGAGCGGATGTGGTTTTCTGTGGATTGGGCACTGGCGATCTGGTTCCTCCAATTCATTTGGACTCCTTTGCTTAGACTCTGCTGTGATCTCTGTTTTATGTGCAGAAACAGTAGTTTTTTGACTGTTTGGTTTCAGTTTTTCTGCGTGAGAAAGGAAATGGCTGTTAGGATTGAATATTGCAAAGCTAGGGTCATTTCTCATTTTTGCCTGCTGCTGGATGAACTGTGTGAAAACTGTGAAAGGAGGAAATGACACCCTATGAGTCTCTTTGTACTGCGTTCCTACAGTTGTCCATCTTTCCTGTAAGTTGAAAGGAAGCTTTTCAACTATTTGTCTGACTCCTCGAGCTGTGTCTAGGTATGCAAGCCCAGGCAGGCCACCATCTTGTTTAGCACACTGAAGCTCCATTAAGATGTCGCCGAGCTCTTGCAGTTTAACATTGTCTTTGTTTGTCAGCTTGGGAAAGTCTTCTACTTTTTTTAAAAGTGCGTCCTCAATAACCTCGAGTGAACCATAACACTCTTCAAGGCGTTGCCAGATCCTCTCGGAACCTGCCGCAGGATTGAGGACGTGTACAGCACGAATGCGTTTTGCCTGTTCAGATGACTTTGGACCTAAATATTTTGTCAATAAATCTAATTCTTCTCTTGGAGACAGACTTAGGTCTTTGGTGGTGCTGATGAATGAGGTTTTCCATGCCCAATAATTTTCAGGTTTGTCATCGAATTGTAGAAGACCTGTACTCACTAATTCTTTGCGGATGAGATATTTTGCAAAATCTTGAGTATTGTTTGTTGAGCATGTGTGCACAGTCGGCTCCTGTTTAATTACACTGTTTGTTGATAGTGGGTTTGTTTGAATGTTGACTGCGACAGGATTGGCTACCTGTGCACTGCCTTGTATTTTTTGGGCATGGTCATTTCTTTCATGAGGCTGTTCTTCAGTGTGCTGAGTGTCAGGGAATAACTCACACTGCTGTTGAACATATTCACTCGTTCGCTGCGCAGGGCTGATAGGTTCCGCTTCAACGCAGAGTTCTCTACAGAGCTCCCCGCTCTGATTCTCTGCTTCTTCATAAGCTGTGGCTTCTGCTTCAGCTGCAGCTATACATAGTTCCCATGTGACGTCACATCTGTGGGTTGTCCTTTTTGACCCTCCCACTATAGGCTAAGCTGCAGTTGGAGCGCGTTCTGATAGATGTACATTTTTCACGTTGTTTTTTTTGTTAATTTCTAATTAATTGCAATGGTTACTTCGTGTTGTGTCAGTGGTTGTCCCAGTCGGGTAGACGTTTGGGCAACGCGTAGGTTTCAGTTAATCAAAAAAAAAAGTAACGTGAAGGATTTATCTCATCGGAGAAGCTGGACTGCAGCTCCTCCTGTCTCTGAGTCTGGCTTGGATCTGCTCTGGAAGACGTCGTGCTTTTGGCCGGTAAACAAAATATTCTACATAAATCATTTTGTGAAACTATGTCAGAACAATGTTAGAGTACAACTGTCTGTGTGTTAGAGCTGTTTTTTTTTTTTTCATTATTTAGCGACACCGTCTTGCATGCTGTTAGCTTAGCATCTCGCTAACGCGACAATGGCCTCACGGTCCACTAGGACCGGCGGGTGAAACCGTCCCAGTTGGAGAAGGAGTACGGGAGCCAAGTCGTGCGGGCGACGCGTCGGTCCCATGGGACGTGACCCCGCGGCCGTGATGGATGTCACGGATCCACGCAGTCTGACCTGAGCTCGACGGCCCCTCGGCTCCAGTGCTAACAACATGGCTAACAACATGCTAACTTCCAACACGGTAAGACTGAAAGGGCTGGTTCTGGTCCGTGTTTGTGCTGGCTGTGTGTTATTTTAGTTCAACGTTTATTTAGCTGGTTAGATATGAATGAGACAGTTTTCACATCTTTTTTGGATTTAAATCTGTGAAGCTCCTCGTTGTGCGCTCCTCGTAGTAATTAAATAATTAATGATATCAGAGTAACTTGTGACTAGTTGTCCGATTCGTCTGCCATGATTTCTATCTCAAAATCATTTAACTCCGACCACTGCCATTTTCTCTTGTTCCTTGGTGAAGGTGTATTAGCTCGTGTTTTTGTCGTATAATTTGCTCTGGTTGTTCGTGTCTGAGCTGGAGGGACTCTCCGCTCCAGTGCTAACTATGCTAACCTCCAACACGGTAACACTCAAAAGTGCTGGTTCTGGTCCGTGTTCAGTTTGGACTCTCAAAATCATTTAACTCCGACCATTTTGCTCTTGTTCCATGGTGAAGCTGTGGTAGCTCGTGTTTTTGCTCTGGTTGTTCGCGTCTGCTTGTTCGCTATCTTGCCTTTCATCTTGCCTTTCATCTTGCCTTTCTGCCTTTAGATATGGTGAAAACCAGGTATTGTGCAATACTGGGGGCGTGTCTGGGAACTATGTATTGCTTTTTGACACTGGAGGACATGTAGATCTGCATCTAGTTCAGCTTTCTGCTTCATCATGTCAGCTTTTTGTTTCATTATGTCAGCTTCTTTTTTAGCGAAGGCTAGTTGCGCACGTGCTGCTTGAGCTTTAGCGTAGGCCCTCGCAGCTGAAGAACCTGTTGATGATGAAGACGTTCGATGAGACTGCCTGGTGGGTGCTCTGGATACCTGTGACCTGGTGTCGAATGGTTGTGGTTGCCGCTCCCCTGTAGCTGATTGAGTGGTAGCTTCTGGTTGTTGCTCATCGCCAGTTGCTCCACTTGACTGCTCAGCATCGTAGTCTCTGTGATAGCTTCTCCCCGAGCGAAGACTCATGTTGCTTAAGTAGCTCTGTATACTTGAACCCGCTGAGTAACACGTCTTTTTACTGTGCTGTCCTCACGACACGTGACTATGTGAGGCTAGACAGCCAGCTAACAAAAAGTAAATAATAAAAAAAGTCCCCACTCAAGCTTGCTTTCTTGATTTTACTGAAGACTTCTTGAACTTTCTTTACTTTGTAAGTTTTTGTAACTGAAATGTACAGAAAAGAAAAACAACTGAATAATACATGCCAACACACACCACGCTTAAACAATACAATAGCTTAACTCAACTTAGCTCAATATTACAAACACGTTAAATGGTGTTTTAATACTTACAAAGACGAAAACCTTCCAAGGTACAAGTGGTAAGAGCATATTTAGTGCTATGAGTTATCTTAACTGCTGTTAACTGCTGTTAACTGCCGTTTTTGACCAACTTGTCCTGATACGTCAAAGATTGTACCTTAAGCAAGAGTGCTCACTCCTAGCGTGCAGCATGTAAAACGATATTCTCAAGGGAGAGAGGAGCCACTCTGACCAGAATTTAAAACCCAAACATCTTCTATGTTTCTACCATGCATTTACTTAAACTAGTTATAACTTTAAATTTCTGTCTTTTAACAAAAGGCAGCACAGTACTAATAATTTTTAAATCATGTAAAATTGATGGGTGAGGCTAAAGTCATAACAATAATTGATTTACGGATGTTCTGAAGTCAAGGTTTGAATTTTGCCCCATTCTCTTGATTTATAAAAATAAAGTCAATACATCTGACTAAAAACACACAAAAAACTACAAACTCCCAGTAGGTACTTCATGCTCAAGTACTAGTACAATGCCATCTCAAATAAAACTTGTTTTGGAACAATTCAGAGCTTTTACTTAAGTACTGGATCAAAAAGCAGCAACATCTTTCTAAAAACTTTATCATGATTTGACTTTTGTTCACTGACACAAGAAGTCACAGCCTACATTCATTAAAATGGCTTTTCCTTCAAGTCTTTGTGCACTGACTTACAGACTAATATAAAATATTTAGTCATAATTTATCTTAATTAGGTCACTGGACCAGTTAACATTTTGCTCTGCAACAGAACATTTTGCTTCTCGGCAAGGCTGGTCGCATCTCCTTTTGCTCCTAAACCTCCCTGGTTTCCCCACCCCCCTGCTTCTGCATTTGTCTCGTCTGTTACTCTTCAGCGCTCGCTCGAACCAATTTGGGATGGATTTATGTGCGTGGACTGTTTTCTGGGCTATTTCATCTATCGATACTATCGATAACAAAAATTTCCGCGAAGCGCACTGGCCAGGGAGAGCCAGGGCGCCCTACCGACACGCATGCGGTGAGCTACATTATGGACTCGATGAGCAGGCTAATGTAACTGTCCGCTCTCTCTGTCGGAGACGTGGAATCTCTGTGGTTTATTGGGATACTGGTGGCTGTCTGCCACTGAAGGGCTGAGGAGGACCGCAGCGATCGGCGTGCTTGCGAGACTTCCGCTCAGCGAAAATGCTTTGATCCAGGCTATGAATGACCTTCCCAGCTGTTGTACGGGCTGGACCACACGGTGGGAGAAGCGGTGGCTGCCGCAGACCTGCGGTGTGTGGGACTCGTTTACAGCCGTCCGGATTAAAACAGGGCACATACGGAAGGATCTTTTTAGCTTGGAACCTCTTTCGATTCGGCGATTTGGACCCAGAAACAGCACCTGGACTTAAAGACTGCAGTAAAAAGAACACTGTGGCCTGACTGAAAAATAAAGCAACTATTCTAATCTGGCCTCTGGCCTTGGACTGAAGGCTGTCTACAAATCTTCTCCTGAGCTGGGAGCTGAAGGGACCCGCTGCCCTCCCCCCCAGAGGTCTCTGTGTTGTGTTCGTTCTCGGTTGGAGCCGAGCTGTGAGACCTGCGAACTGTTCTTATCTGGAGCTGATACACACAGACTGTTCCTCCCTGCCTGCCGTCATAAATCTGCAACAATGTCTTGTCTGGTTGTGCTTATCGCTGATAGAGTTTTTGGGACTTTATCATAGAGTGTCTTAAGGCAATCTTTGATAGATTCTTTTTTTGAATATCACAAATGATACCTATTGTGTTTTTCCTTTTTCCATATCTGTTTGACCTTCATCCGGAGACGGATGAGCGCGGCCGCGCAGAAGAACATGTAATGTGTTTGGAAATGCTGCAGCTTGCATACTCTTCCCTCTTCCGGACGACTGTGCTACATAATCACATTGTATTTCGGTGCAATGTTAATAAATAAATCTCTTATCTCTGTTTTGTGTTAATTGTTTTCACAGTATTTTTTGTGTTGCATCTATAAAACAAACAATTTTGGGGTTGTCATGAATCTTAGTGATAAGCTGAGATAACTAATACAGGTAGACCTCGACTTACGACGCCCCATACTTACGATGTTTTGGACTTACAAACGCATCTCATAAAATAAAATAAAAAAGTTAATAATAAATAAATAAATGTACAGTACTGTACAATTACCAAGCACTTAGCCTATCCTAACACAGTTAAGGAGTGAGTTGAATTGTCTCCCTCCTCCCTAGCAGGGAGACAATTCAACCAACTCCTTCATCTTTAAAAACTGTGTTAGGATAGGCTAAGTGCTTGGTAACTGTACAGTACTGTACATCTATTTATTTATAAATAG